>JAXIVD010008678.1:12500-15000 GCA_036785275.1 Cancer borealis | reverse complement strand
GCGACAATCGCTGACAGACGATATTACATTTCGGTCCTATAGATTCCGCTGCTATGAGTGATGACAGATAATACTTCATATTATCAGTTCAGTTAATATTCTACTTAGTACATTGTATTTCATGTCTTTACAATCAGTAATGATTGCTGAACCATGGCTGAACATAAAAAATGATTTTACAACTTTTGCAAATAGGAAATTAACATAAAGATTACAAGTTTGAGTGAAAAATCGTGTGGGAGTTGTGTATAAAGCATATTGTTTATAGCAAAAAAATCTGGCAAATTCGCAATAATTTCTGAAATAAAACATCACATATTGTGAAATAACCATTCCTGAATATGATTTGATTGTGATCAAATGTCATATAATCGTTATATCGGCTTGGGAATGAATTTTTCATAACAATTCGTGGCGCGAAAGGCAAAAGGCGAAAGAGGTCACAAGAAGAAGACCAAAACAATCCTTTACAAAGGTCAACAACATAAATAGTTCAATTCATTGGTCCCATGACGCTATTATAAGTCTCATGGAAAATGTTCATGAGCAGAAGAAGAGAAGTGCTTCCTCCATAACGGCTTGTGTTGTTGTTATGATCAGCTGATTCCACAAGGTTAGTTCTTCTACGTGTGTGACCAGACTGGTAGTCGTATCGCTGTAAATCCAGAAAAAACGGAAGCCAGGCTAGCGTTAGCAAAACCTAGTGTGACCGTAGCTTCATCAGCTTCTATTGTATACTCTGAATCATGCTTGAAATAAGATTTGAAACTATTTCCAAATATTTTGTTTGTTTTCTACGTTTTCACTGAGCATGGCAGGATAAAAGGAAAAGTACGTACGCCGGGAAAGTGATGTATGGTGATAAGATCATTGGAAAGAACATTGCTAGATAGAAGAGGAGGAGGAGGCAATGAAACCAACAAGCTGACTAGAGACCATCACCAATAAGGAATTACAATGGAGTTATTTTACACAGTCTCTGAGAAACGCTCTCTCGATGACACTCAGCAAACATCGTAAGTTGATTAGGAATGTTAAAATTTTTCTTCTTGATGTTATTTATGGGTATATGAAAGTATGAGTGAAGTATGAGTATGAGTGAATTGATTGTGAGTGACTTAGGGTGTTGTGTTCAGGTTTTGGTTATATTTTACAATTACTCTCAACACTAAGGTGTTGTGTATCCTGCCATGCTCAGTGAAAACGTAGAAAACAAACAGAATATTTGCAAATAGTTTCAAATCTTATTTCAAGCATGCATGTATATTAGTATGGACTACATTGGCTATGTATGTATGCGTTTTCAGTTTAAAATTTCAATATTCCTGGAAATTATTGCAAATTCGGTGTTTTTTATTGGTGTCAGGATTTAATAATTGTCGCCCACCGATGACGTATGTTGACTAATTTGTTTTTGTTGCTCATAAACATATACTTCACATAACTCTGAGATGTTTGCTTTTTGTTTGAGGTTTCTATGATGATTTTAAGTATTTTATTTAAATAAAACAAACAAAAAATCGCCTCAGGACACATTTACGAAAGACCCGATTTCGAGTGCACAGTCACGTATGGTGCATTCTATGGTATTGCATATTAATATAGACTACATGGGCTATGCATGTAAGTGTTTTCAGATTGAAATTCCAATATTCCTGGAAATTATTGCAAATTTTGTGTTTTTCTTGGTTTCTTAGGATTTAATAATTGTCGCCCACCGATGACGTATGTTGACTAATTTGTTTTTATTGTTCATAAACATATTCTTTACATCACTCTGAAGTGTTTGCTTTTTATTTGAGGTTCCTATCTTATTTCTAAGTATTTTATTTGATTTTTCTAAAAATCTGCCGTAGGACGTGTTTGCAAAAGGTCAGATTTCGAGTGTCCAGTCAAGTATAGTGTAGTCTATGGTTAAATGTAAGTTAAAGAAAACGAGAGTAATGGAAATGTAATGGGATACTAAACTTAAAAATGAATAAATAAATAAATAAATAAATGAATAAATTATAAAAGTTAAGAAGAATAAGAGGAAGAAGGAAATAACTGTATTCAGAAAATATATAACAGATTATAACCAATAAATAATTACAATATATATATAATTATTGTATTATTTCCTATTATGTGTATATATAAGGAAGGAAGGAAGGAAGGAAGGAAGGAAGGATGGAAGGATGGAAGGAAGGAAGGAAGGAAGGAAGGAAGGAAGGAAGGGAGGATGGAAGGATGGAAGGAAGGAAGGATGGAAGGAAGGAAGGAAGGATGGAAGGATGGAAGGAAGTAAGGAAGGAAGGAAGGATGGATGGATGGATGGAAGGAAGGATGGATGGAAGGAAGGAAGGAGTGGAGACACACACACACACACACACACACACACACACACACACACACACACACACACACACACACACACACTTTTATTTTTATTTTAACCTATCAAATTTCTTTCTTCAAAACTCCAGAAAGAAAAAAACAGTAAATACAATAAAATAAAATA
>JAXIVD010008678.1:5000-7500 GCA_036785275.1 Cancer borealis | reverse complement strand
AGGAGGAGGAGGAGGAGGAGGAGGAGGAGGAGGAGGAACACATAGGAAGAACAAACAGCAACAGGCCTACTGGTCCTTACGAGGCTGTTTGTGATAAACTAGACTACACTATCTAATCTGGGATGAAGGATACAGGATAGTAAGGGTGAGAGATTCTCCCACCAGCCACGACTGGCAGGAGAGGAAGGCCAACCATGCAATATAAGTAAAAATAAATAAATAAATGCGTGGAATTAGATTAGACTAGCCTATTACTACTGTCACTAACACTACTTCCTGGCAAGCGATGTCAGGCCCCTAGCGACGTCCTTCCGAATCGAGGTTTTGTAATTACTGTACATTAGAAGGAACTTGCTCAAAGTTTACTACGTTAACGAATAATGTTTTAGTTGCGGATTGGCTTCTAAGTATTTGTCCAGTCTATTTTTGAATGTATTAATTGTTTTACTGTCGACGACATTGGCGGGCAGGGCAGGGCAGGGCAGGGCAGGGCAGGGCAGGGCAGGGCAGGGCAGGGCAGGGCAGGGTAGGGCAAGACAGGGCAAGGCAGGGCAGGGAGTTCCAAACGTTAACGATCCGATTGAAAAAGAAATGTTTGGCTTCGTTTGATGTGAATCTTTTACCAGTAATCTTAAAGGTATGACGTCTTCTTGTTATATTTGATCGATCAAAAGTAATGTAATCTTCTGCATTGATATTATCAAATCCTTTAATTATCTTGAACATTTCAATTAAATCTCCTCTCATCCTTCGTTTTTCGAGGCTGAATAAGTTTAATTCTTTAAGTCTTTCTTCATAAGGTTTATTTTTCAGCCTTGGAATCATTTTCGTTATTCTACGCTGGACTCTTTCCAGTTTGTCAATGTCCTTTCTGTAATATGGGGACCAGAACTGTACGCAATATTCAAGATGAGGTCGTACTAGTGAATTATGCAGTTTTAATATGACTTTTTCTGATTTATTTTCAAAAGTACGCCCAATAAAGCCGACCAATCTGTTAGCGGTTTGAACTTCCTCTGAGCAAGGCTGACTGTTGGGTTTGAAATGGTTTGATATTGTGATTCCCAGATCTGTTTCCTTGTTCACTGCAGAAAGTAGTTTTGCATTTATTGAGCACTGAACGTAATCATTGTTTGTTCCGATATGTAGTAACTTACATTTATCAACGTTAAATTTCATTAGTCATTTATTGGCCCAAGACGTTAGTCGATCAAGGTCTGATTGTAAGACTTCTCTGTCACTTGTCGTAGTTACTTTACTGGCAATTTTCGTATCGTCAGCGAATTTTTATATTTTGCATGAGATCCCATCATCTATGTCATTAACATATATCAGAAACAAAATAGGGCCAAGTACTGAACCCTGTGGTACGCCACTTTTTACGTTTAACCATTGCGAGGAGACACCGTTTAAGACTACTCTCTGTTTACGTTCAGAGAGCCAGTCCTGAAGCCAATTGTAGATGCTACCAGAGATACCGTGAGTCTTTAGTTTGTTAAGCAATCGTTGATGGGGAACTTTATCAAAGGCGGATGATGATGATGAGGAGGAGGAGGAGGAGGAGGAATAGAAGAAAATATAGAAGGAATAACAACCAAAATAAATAAATAAATAAATAAATAAAATAAATAACAGATAAACAGAAAAAAGAAAGAAAGAAAGTAAGAAAAAATAAATAAACCAAAATAAATATATATAAATAAATAAATAAATAAATGAATAAATAAATTTAAAAAAATAATATAACAATAAAAAAAAAAATTAAATTAATTAATTAACCCCCACAAAATCTTAATTACTTATACCACACAGGTTGATAGGGACAATTAGCAGGTAATATACAAAAGGGGTAACCAGGCACAGGATTAAACACCAATTCACCTGTACATTTACCTGGGACCCCTTGCTCATTAGGGGCTGAACAGGTAAAGTAATCAGGCTGGCAGGTAGTACAAGCAGGAAAATAACCATCATTAGGACAGGTAAATGACGTAACACAATCAGTAGATGACGGTGTAGTAGTAGAAGAAGAACTATTATTATTAGTATTGGTATTAGTAGTAGAAATAGTAGGAGGAGTAATAACCGTACTACCACTACTACTACTATTACCATTATTACTATCTGTACATAGAATAGTACACGAGGCAGTACTACTACATTCACCTAACTGTATATCAAAAATCCAGTTATTAGGACAGGAAAAATGTAATGTTTCTTCTACCTCTCCTTCCTTCTCGCAGAAGTAGAATTTTTTACAATCTTTGGGGTCAGGAATCACACTCACTTTAGCACCACAATAAGGATCACATGAGCTCACACAGCACATCCCCTCATCATTACCACACTTCTCACCATCAAAATAAGGATGGTTAGAAGGACACGGTATAGGTCCTTCAGGCCCACCAGGCTTACACTCAAAATAGGACCCACAGTCATTAAAATTGGACACGTAATCTAGACCATCCACACAGGTTAAGTTGCAGTTAACACCACCACC
>JAXIVD010008677.1:0-2500 GCA_036785275.1 Cancer borealis | reverse complement strand
TAGTATATCCCTGAGACAGACAAAAAGACAGATAAAAAAACAAAATAGTAATGACAAGCTTATTTCCGTATCGTGTCCTGTCATTCCTGTCATTCTAGTTCTTTTACACTCACTGGAACGAACGTGCTTCTCCCATTATGCCTTCACTAAGTGTCTGGACCTGAGACTGTCCTGCTCTGATCTCCCGTCAAATGACAACTGGTTCGTGCCAATGACCCATCCCTCTGTACCCAACGCTTTTCTGAGCTCATTTTCCCTGGCGTTCCCTAAGTCCGTCTGCGTTAATTTTTATTCCTCTCCTCTACATCCTTGCTATTCAGAGGTTGTGTCACCTATTGTTATGCGTCTCTCGTGTTGAGGTTCCATTCCCATTAAGGTTCTAAACAGGGTGGTGTCTGCTGTTATTAGTGTTATTTGTGCTATTAGTTTTCCTTGGCTAGTTAAATTATGAAGGTTAGTGTTATTAGTGTGATTAGCTTCCCTTATTCATTAGTTTAAGGGTGAAGGTCGATGTTATTTATGTTATTTGTTTCCCTTCACTAGTTTAAGGATGGAGATCGATGTTATTAGTATCATTAATTTCCCTTCCTTCACTAATTTAAGGTCATTTATTTAGAATCTACACCCTCTTTCTCTCTTTCTTTAATCTCTCACACGCTAAAACATTATGGCATCTCTTAGTATCTTCTTATTCTGATTTTATTGTTATTACTCCTCTTAACTTACTCAATCTCTACTCCCACAACTCCTATGTACAAAGTCACTTATTACTCACTTTCATCACTATGTTCTCCTTCTAACTAATGCAAGAGTTAGTCAGTATCTTCATTCTTTCATACATTTTACCAGGAAGCTTTGAAACAATCTGCCTTCCTTTGTTTATGTTTTTTTCTTCACTTTTCCTGCAACTTATAATCCTTTAAGAGAGGATCATAAAGGAAGGATCTTGAGAATTTGATTGAGCTTGATTCTTTTTTTTTTTTTTCAATCCTCAAACTTTTTATTATTATTATTATTATTATTATTATTATTATTATTATTATTATTATTATATGGTGCCCTCTAGCAATCTTTTTTTTTTTAATTCATGAAAGTATAATACCCAAAAAGCAATAAAAAGGAAAATGAAATTGAAAAAAAGTGAAATATGACAAAACGAGACAGATGAAGAAAGATGGAAAGAGAGAGAGAGGATAAAAAAGAGAAAGAGAGAGAGAGAGAGAGAGAGAGAGAGAAAGGCAGGAAAGAAAGTAATTAAAGACCAAAAAGAGAATGAAAGAAGACAAGATGAGGCTCCCCAAACTTAGGATGGAGGAGGAGGAAGAAGAGGAGAGGAGGAGGAGGAGGAGGAGGACCCTGACCCCCCCCTCCCCCTCCCTTGCAGTCGCCTAATTGAAGTGAGAGTTTGTCCCTAAGATGGACACGGCCACTCAGGGTGATTGGCAGGGTGAAAGGTGAAGGGGACGACTTAGAGAAAAAGGGTGAAAAAATTTAGGTCACTAGACAGAAAAAGGTGAAAATTTTAGGACACTAGACGCTTTAAGATTGTGAGATTAGAAATATTTTAGGGTGACGGTGAGAATTTAGTGTGAAAGGACGTTTTAAAGTGAAAGATATTTTTTTGGGGAGGAAGAAGACGTTGCAGGGATAGATACAGACAAAAATAGGGTGAAATTGATGTTTTAGGATCCACAAGAGAGTTTAGGGTGAGGAGAAGTAATTTTAAGGTGAAGACAACAGTTTATAGTCAAAAGGAAGATTAACAAAATATTTTAGGGTGAGACAAAGAAAAGCTAAATATGAAAGAAAGAGTTTAAAGATGAAAATTAATTAAAAGACAACATTATTTAGTGAAAACAGAGACTAAGAAAACATTTAAGGATGAAATAGAGAAAAGACAAATGCCAAAAAAAAAATAAAAAAGAGGTTAAAGATGAAAATTGTCGAATGAGAAGCAACACTTTGAACTTGGTGTAATTATTTGCGTGAAGTAAGACGATTTACACTTTAAGGAGAGTTGACGGAGGGAAGACGAAACACTTGACTTGGATGTAGATGCGTCCACTTAAGAGGGTCAGCGAGGTGTTAAAGTGGATGGATGTAATTTGAGTCCAACAATGCAGGGTTAAAAGTGAACAGAAAAAAAGTGAACAGAAAAAAGTGAACAGAAAAAAAGTGAACAGAAAAAAAGTGAACAGAAAAAAAGTGAACAGAAAAAAAGTGAACAGAAAAATAGTGAACAGAAAAAAAGTTAACAGAAAAAAAGTGAACAGAAAAATAGTGAACAGAAAAAGAAAGTATATGAATTTATTGTATCATAGACGCTAAAAAATAGATAATTCGACCTTAAAAGAACGATTAATTATAGAATAGACTAAAAAAAAAATTAAATAAACAGATAAATAAATAAATAATATCTACTTACAGACAAATATAAACAAAAAAATAGCCCTATATCTATTCCCAATTATTTTACTTTTCCTGAATGATAAATAGATAG
>JAXIVD010008676.1:5000-16981 GCA_036785275.1 Cancer borealis | reverse complement strand
GGAGGAAACATGTTCTTCTTTACCGCCTCTTTCGAAGTGCTGACAGAGTTTGGTTCTTGTCAGGAGGAAGAATACACACTGGAGGGAAAGGAAACACACTAGCTGACTACTGCTTTAAAACTCTCTCTCTCTCTCTCTCTCTCTCTCTCTCTCTCTCTCTCTCTCTCTCTCTCTCCTCTCTCTCTCTCTCTCTCTCTCTCTCTCTCTCTCTCTCTCTCTCTCTCTCAGTAACACCCTTTCCTTACAGTTCCTTCAGGGAAAATGGTGTTGGTTCTCTTGACGGTCGTGTTACCCTTCAGTATGGGTTTGGACGCCCCTCACACCTCCTCAGCCCACCTGACCCTCACGCCCACCACAACAGCTCCCACGCACAGGACATCGACAAAACCCAATACTCCCCCGTCGCCCGCAGCAAACACAACCCACGTGGGAGTAGGTATGGTGGGAAGTGGAGCCCCGAGGGAGGTTCAACAGCCACTGATAATCACTACCAGGTAAGCGTAACGTCAGGTTTGGTATCTTAGGTAAGGTTGCTGGATCGTTAGTTGTATTGTAATTGTTCCCAAGTCTTAGATCTCATTATGTAGTGTTTAAAACATAATACAACATAATACAACATAATACAATTTGCTGATATATTTATCCATACAGCAATGCAATATTCCTCTCAAAACCAAATTTAACTAAATTTAAGCAGTTCAAGGCCAGTTTTTTTGTATTAAATAACCTAAGTGTTCAAAACGTAAATGCAGTAAGTGTAAGGGTTGATCACTTTTCCAATTCATCGTGATAATACCCTGCTGTTATCTAAATTAACTCCTTCATTTTTTCCTTTTGCACAACATCATCACACTTCACCACTGTCATCATCATTACACACTGCCACCACCCACTAATCACCCTTGCTGTCACCACTACAAGGGTCCCGTGGAGGTAACGAAAGTTGACTTAGAAATGAGACCGCGAGCATCAGAGGACGTGGGCAGACTCTTGGCGGGAACCATGGGAGGTGGGACTGGTGGGCGTGGTGACCGTTCCTCCCTCAGCAGCGGGGCGAACAGTCCTCTTGAGCTGCGGTTCATTGATGAGGAAAGCTGTGACACCTGCCGCTCTTCTCCAACCTCCAACACCCGTCTGGATGAAGAGGGAGACGGGGGCTCCGAAGGGCGGCTGGTGACGAGGGATACACTTTCCTCCCTGGCGCCCCTCACCCCAGACGCCGCTCAGGAGTCCGCTATTCATTCCCCGGACTGAGCGAGGCTGAGGAGAGAGTGAAGGTCGGGCTGACACAATGACCGGCGATCATATCCTTAGTGTTCTCAGTTTGTTTTTGTTTTATTATTCTCTAGCGGCAAGACAATCACACTGTCTACACTTGTCACGTGATACAGATATACATACACACATACTCATACACATACACATAGCACCACCACCACCAGTACCATCACTGTTACATGACCATTGGGAAGCAAATACTACCAACTACCATCAACCAGCTGGAGTAAAACAAAAAAGAGATGATATACTACACAAGGTAAAGCCTTTTCTATACCATTGAATGTTTTGTTGGCAAGCTTTCCTGCCATAACACTGATTACGTCCATTTAATTGGATGCTTCCTTTCCATGTAATCATTTGCAGCCTAGACGAGGCTACCTTTTGTGTATCCCATTTTCTATTTTCAATTTTAATCAAAGAAAAGTTTTTGGGTCAGTTTTATTATTGATTATGCTCAAAATTAATTACTTTACGTACAAAATACCACATCTCATTTATTATTTTCTATTTAAGTATGCTGATTTCCTTATTTCATTAGTATTGATTATAAAACGTGTAGATTACAGTGAGAGCAGACAACTTTTGATGGGTACGCACTGCGCAGCCTAGTGTGCTTGTCGCAAGTCTCGGAAGGTGTTCAGTGTTGTGGCTTGACTCGTGGTCGTAGTTTTCGTTTAGATTTCGATATAGTCCAGCAGGAACTTTGTCTCTATAGTCTAGAGAACCATACAGTGTTAGAATGCCTGTTGCGTAGGTGAGTGAAGCGTAACTACATCATTACTTGTGGATATTTGTGTTGGATGAAGATGGACGGCGGGCAGCTGCAGTGTCCCCTGGCGGAAGTAAGTAACGAGCATTTATGGACTTATCTTTATTTACTTTTGTGTTCCGTGGCTCAAGACATGATTGAGATTGGAAATAATGATATATTGGTATATTGGTGACTGTCGGTGAGTGTTCTTAGGGAGAAGGAAAGTGGATCTTGAGTGTAGTTGTCTCCCTTTGAGCTGTGTGATGATGATGTGATGCGGAGTAGCACGAGGGAAGACTTCAATTTGATTATTTAAACATGTGTACTTTGAGTGAAATAGTTTTGTGGTATTTTATTGAAAATTATAATGGTAAAGTTCAAGTAAGATATATAGAGAATGATTTCACGCAGTATTACACAGCGTGGCTTTGTTGGCAGGGTGGCGGGGTTGAAGGTGGAGGTGGAAGGGATATATTCACAGTCTCTGAAACCACATAAATCGATGAGTTTTTCTTATCTCGGTGAGGAAACCCAAATGTTCAGGTGATATTGACTTTTTTTAAATTATAGTATTTTTAACGATATTTTGGTGACGTACATACGAGCTAACAATCATCTACCCCCACGCGTTAACTCACCCACTCACTCACTCACTCAGTCATTGCTATGGTCCATCTATTTTATGAAGATACATTGACTTTGACTTTCGTAGCAATATATAACCTTAGTTAATATAATAATAACATTTCATATAACATTTCAAACAGTACACAGCTGACATATGAGAGATTAAGGAATTAAGGTTAATGTGGCAACGCCGCTGAGACAGTAATTCCCCCATCGTCCGAGCTCAAAGTATCGTCATAAAATAGACGGACCATAAGGGAAATTAAGGTGAGAGGGAAAAAAATAGAATGCTATATAGTGTTATGTTAAGTGTATGTATCACACTTAGTCTGAATGCAATGACCAAACTTGTGTAGATATCGTCAGGTGTTTGTTTGTATGTTTGTTTGTTTGTGACGAGTCGTGTGTGATTGGCTTCAAACAAGTGACAAGGTGGTAGGTCATGTAATCCTTCTATACAAACACAAACACAAAGGTCACACGTACGTCGAGATACATTGATTACCTGCATCAGACAAGAGCAAAGTAGGAATGTCTGACCGATAGACTGATAGTTATAGAAAACGTGTATTTTTATAGTTTACCTCAAAAAATGGGATACGATTCTTTTCTGTACGAATCTCATCACTGAAACCCAATAAAACACGTCACGTAAAGATTCGAAACTCATACATTCACTCTGTCGCAATGTTGTTTCGATCCAAAGTCTAGTCTAGTCGAGTCTGGGAGGAAGCGGGATTTTTCTTCCACTTACTAACGGTCAAACTTTATTCTCAGTAGCGCTAAAGGAAGCTGGCAGGCGAGGATAACATTTTATTACGTGTTCCAAGCGATTAAGAGCGATTTCTCCCTTTCACCTCTTCCGCTTCAGGTGTTCGGGACGGGAGAATAAATTGTAGCTTCCCTTCTCTTTATTGAGTTTGTAAGACCAGGTGACAGGAGGGACGGGGCGGGGCGGGGCGGGGCGTGGAGATGGAGATGTGTGAAGTATGTGACAGCTTCCTCTTCAGGTTGTTAATATTAGCTTATGTAAAAACCTCAGAGCATATCCCGTTTATCTATCTGTGTGTGTGTGTGTGTGTGTGTGTGTGTGTGTGTGTGTGTGTGTGTGTGTGTGTGTGTGTGTGTGTGTGTGTGTGTGTCGTCCTCTTGCTTATGGGGGGGGTCAGGCGGAGACGGGTGAATTACTTACATGTGTGCGTATTTTCCTATGTATACTTGTGTACACTACCATTTATAATCCGCATAATGTTTACACAACTACGTCTGGCTTCTGGGAAATAACTTACAAGTGTATGTATGTATGTATGCATGTATGTATATATATATATATATATATATATATATATATATATATATATATATATATATATATATATGAGCCATTGAGTGATGTGTAGAACGTATACTACCTTCTGTGATGTAGCGCTGTGTATATAGATATGTGTATGTATGTATGTATGTATGTATGTAGATGTGTATATAAGAGAAGGACAATAAATAATTAACTAAACGTTTATATCAATACTTTACGCAGTGTTGAGGCAGAAAGTGGGATTCACGGCTGATAGAATTATTCACACACACACACACACACACACACACACACACACACACACACACACACACACACACACACACACACACACACAGAGTTACATAAGGGATTAACTGCCCGACGCTGACTGCCATAATATGTTGACTTCCTCTTAGACACAATGACCACTGGAACAATAGGAAGATCAAGAGAAGAGGGAAAATGAGTAGGAAAAAGAGGACAAAAAAGATTGAGGATGGGGTCAAGGAGGAGAGAAAGAGAAGGACGAAAAGAAAAATGAGGGGTAAGAGGAGGAAACGAAGGGATGATTAATCGTTTTGATAGACTCCCTCTTAGGGGCGAAGGGCTAAGGGTAGCGCGCCTCCTCTCCTCCAGTAAAAGAAGAGAAGTTTTAGGCTGAATGCCACTTCCATCAACCACGTTTTCCACTCTTATTTACAGCAGAGTGACGTGTTGCCTCATTTTTCTCCTGTAGCTGCGGGAAATTTTTAGTGAGAGAGAGAGAGAGAGAGAGAGAGAGAGAGAGAGAGAGAGAGAGAGAGAGAGAGAAAGAGAGAGAAAGTGTGTGTGTCTGTCACGTGCGTCATCAGGACCGGCCAGTGACGTGTTATCAGTGACGTGTACTAATTCACCTTCGCCAATCTCATGGTTTTTTTTTCCTTCTCTGCAGTTCAACGTGAATACATTTGTGATGCATTTTTATTTTTTGAGCCACCAGCTGTGTCGTGTATCAAGGGGGGAAGGGGGAAAGGGGGAGATATGAAAGACAAGGGAGGTGGTAGGGAGGAGAATATAGAGTGAATGTAAGGGATGAAGCGAAAGGGAGTTTATAATGTAGGTAATGAAAAAAATAAGTAGTAATTGGTGTTTTTTATGATGAAAGGAGTAGAGAATTGTAAGGAGAGTGAGAGAAAGATTAAACTAAAAATAATGGTGTGTAAGGAAGGAACTAAAAATGGGAAGGAAGAGCTGAACGAAAAACCTGAGGTGAGGAGGAAAAAGTGCAAGAAGTATTGAAGGGATAAGAAAAAAAAAGGAGGGAAAGAAATACATAAAAAAAGATTTGAGAGCAGTCCAAGAAACACACACACACACACACACACACACACACACACACACACACACACACACACACACACACACGACGTCTTCAACACTATACATGATATAGAAGCACGATTTCACAACTGACCTCGGATGACCTCTGACCTTTTATGGTGTGACCGACTGTGCTCTTCCCTCCCTACCCCCCCCCTCTCTCGTGTGTGTGTGTGTGTGTGTGTGTGTGTGTGTGTGTGTGTGTGTGTGTGTGTGTGTGTGTGTGTGTGTGTGTGTGTGTGTGTGTAAGAAATATGTATAATAAACTTATAAATTAAACATACATTAACTCTATTGTCTTTTTTATAACCTTAGTCACAGTGATTCTCTTTGAAACTGTAATATTTAAGTCGTGGTTGTAACATCTTTGATAAGAAATTTGGTTAAGTCTTTAGTGACGCCATATTAACAGCGAAGTGATGTAATAATTCTTAGTCGTACGGTTCTGATAAAATCTATATGATAAAAATTGTTAAGAAGGTGGAAGGTGAAAGAGCGTTATATATGGGAAATATTACGTTTATTTGGCTCAGTTAAGAAGGTGTTTGATGGTGTTACAAGGTGCAAGTCAGGTGTTGCACCGCTGGCACCTCCACCTTCAGTAAAAATATAGTTGAGTTTGCATATGATTCAAGGTAATTTCCAAGTAAACGGCGTTGCCATCTTTGTAAAGGAATGAAAATTGTGATGAATATAACGACGTGAACGATGATATGTCCAGTTGTGTTACTACTACTACTACTACTACTACTACTACTACTACTACTACTACTACTACTACTACTACTACTACTACCACCACTTCTACTAGCACTACTACTACTAGTGATAATGATGAGGGATTTAAATGTTAAATTTTAAGGGTTAACCATTCTGGTAACATTGATCGACTACCTACGTTTTAGCGTGAAAGGTTTAGTGACATCCAAGGCCAGCGGGTGACAAGTGGTGGGGCTGAGAGAGAGAGAGAGAGAGAGAGAGAGAGAGAGAGAGAGAGAGAGAGAGAGAGAGAGAGAGAGAGAGAGAGAGAGAGAGAGAGAGAGAGAGAGAGAGAGAGAGAGAGAGAGAGAGAGAGAAGAGGGGACACGACTATCTCTTTCTTTCCCTTTTCCCCTCGCAGTCTCCTTTCTTGAATCATCACGGACGTTACAAAATTTACAATGCAGGAACAAAGCATAAAGCGAAGTGGTGGCGAGGCGTTGCAAGTGAATTATGAACACTCGAGGGAGCCGTGAGTCGTGTCCAAAAAGAGGGAAACCAACTGTGGGCGAGAAAGTTGTAGGAAGGAGGGATATAGTAAGAGAAGAGGACCCATTTCATTCCTCTCAGTAAGTGTATCGGAGGGTAAAAGGAGGAGGCACGTTTATGAAGACCTTTTACGTACCGTCATTGTGAACCCATTTATGCATTACCTCTCTATTGTGCATCTGTCCAGTCTCTTTAGGGTTTGAATTCGCTCTTCCCTGATTCACGTACTTATGGTTTTATTGGTACAGTTATGTCTCTACTTAGATGTAGTTGCACTTACTGTAATGGGTTAAGTGTTTGGAAAGCTACAACGATCAAGGGAAGGTATAAGATATGAACATTAACTATAATTAGGACGCGATTTGGGTACTAAAGTAATGTGTTAGAATAGAGCATCAGGTAAACAATGAGGATTATGACGCACAATTAATTATAACCTAAGTAGAGGGAGGCTGAGTATGGAGGATAAAGGATAGGAATATATGCATCAGGGCGATTTAGAGGAGGTAAACCAGGTGATGAGAAGGATTGAGTTACAAATACGTCATGGGAGGAAAGACTGGAACAAAATCGTGATAAAGGGAAACATACACTCTACCTTGTCACCTTGTGTGTGTTTTGTTGTATTGACGAAGGTGTCTGTAGTGACTTCAAGGCGGTTCGTACAGCTTTTATCTCTCTGTGTTATAGACGCGTGTTTGGCAGGGGAATGGACGCCAACCGAACCTTATCTCGAAGCAGCTCAGTCATTATCTTAACTTATCTCAGAAACACAAAGGAAGAATGAGCAGTAGTAGACTAATTGATCCTTATGAGAGAGACGTAGGATTGTAAAGGCGAAAGATGATTTAGTTAAAGAAGATTTAGCTTTCCTATTACTCTAAGCATTCACTCGCTCCAAACTTTCCTTCAAAAATCCTGATATGTAAATTTCCAAAAACGCAGACCGGCACATTTACATATATTTTCACATTCTCGTATTCACACATTTACATATTTTCTCGCCAACTGTCGCCTCGTTATTCAGGGTTGAACAATTCCATTCCAGCCTTGATATTTTGGCGTTTTGTCTCTTGCTGCTGGTGGATTGATAACTCCCTCTACCCTTTCATGTAACGAGTAACTGATGTGCCAGATAACTCCTTGTGATAATTTCGTGATGGTTATAATTGAATGGTGATAATTTTATGTGTGGGTTTTTTTTGGGGGGGGAAAGAAAGGGAGGCAAACTACGTATATTGAAAACATTATGTGCTTTAAGGGTTTCTAGTATTCATTTATGTGTGGGAAAAATGTATAAGTTTACCAGTTTTAGAATGTGAAATTGTGAATGTGAAAGAGAGAAAAAGATGTTTATTAGAAGAATCACGTGTCTCTTGACGGTATAGATTGCTATTAATTATATAAAATGTTAAGTCAAGTAGGAAAATGAAAACTACTCGCATCTAAGATTTCGACAAAAAAAAAAAAAAAAAATAGCAAAGTTAAATGTTAAGTAGAAAAAAAAATTAGCATACAAATGGTTTTATTGTGCTTGACTCAGATTGGTTTGAGCTTTAGCATTGTATTAGAAACATTACCGTATATGTAACACCTTAGTCTTGAAGCTGCACTACCAGACCGAACTACTCTTACCGCTAACATTTCAATAACAACAAGAATACAAACAGCAACATCAACAACAACTATTACTACCACTACTACTATTATTTCTACTAATTACCCACAAACACACCCATTAACATAGATGCTCTCTCTAACTACCCAACTACCCATTACTCAACCGCCCTTCCCTTCACAACACTTATCATTCCTGCATCAGAAGCGGACAATCCAGGCATTAGCTAGCAATTAGACGTCCTCCATTAATTACCCCAAGAAGAGAGAGAGGGGGGCAAAATGGGGGGGGGGGGAGTGGGTGAAGGGTGAATGTGTATGTAGATCGAAATGGAATGAGGTAATTGGTCCCCTCATGTGGTGTTTGTGTTTGGCAAGGTTACTGTTATTGCTTGTGTGTGTGTGTGTGTGTGTGTGTGTGTGTGTGTGTGTGTGTGTGTGTGTGTGTGTGTGTGTGTGTGTATGTATTTATGTATGTATGTATGTATGTATGTGTGTGTGTGTGTGTGTGTGTGTGTGTGTGTGTGTGTGTGTGTGTGTGTGTGTGTCAGTGTGTGTGTGTGTCAGTGTGTGTTCTTGGAAAATTAAAGTGATATTCTATTTGCTTAGTGAAAAATGGCAAGAGAGAGAGAGAGAGAGAGAGAGAGAGAGAGAGAGAGAGAGAGAGAGAGAGAGAGAGAGAGAGAGAGAGAGAGAGAGAGAGAGAGAGAGAGAGAGAGAGAGAGAGAGAGAGAGACCACCTCATTCTTACCATCTCATCAAATTATTAGTTATTCTTATGTCTAATCTCTATAAATTTCCTTCTTTATGCACTAATAAGTTCTCAATGATACCTATGTTTATAAAGCCAAATTAGATTTACAAATAAACCCGTCCAAGAATAGGGAACGAGACAAAATAGTGGCTAAAAGGAGGAATAATCAGAGAGAGAAAGAGATGAAGGATAGACTGATACAACTTAAATAGAAGGAAATATTTAGGTGTTAGGAATGAGGAGGAAACCAAAGCTGGGAACGTGCAATGTGGGATGGTATGGGGGAGGCTGTTAGATGTATGTGATAGGAGGGACAGTGAGAGGAAGCGAGGGGAGAGAGGGGAAGCGAGTGTGAAGCGTGAAGTGAGAGGAAAGGCCTGGGTGGGTCCATGAAAAGTGAATGTGAGGGGAAGTAACAGAGGGAATAAGGGGAAAGGGAGGACACATGGGAAAAAAGGGCAGGTTGTAGGATGGAGGATGTGTACTATAGACGGAAGGGGTGCAAGAGTGTGAGTATAGTGTATAGTAAATGAGGAGAAGTTAGGGAGGTGTAGGTGGTACTAGGATGAAAGGAAAGGGTGTAAGGGGAAGAGGTGCATTATCTAATCCATCACCCTCTTCTAAGTGTTATTTCAAACCTAATACGATAAATCTTAAATAGCAATTACATTAAGTGCATTACTCTTTTACGTGAGTCATTAATTTTGTCAAGTAATATTTTTTTTCTCTTTCCAAATGTAACTCGTCTTTAAAACTGAATATCTCGCGCCTGTCCTGTCTGGCGCTACCTGATAATCAGTCTTATTACACGTAGGCGTTTGAACCTTTCTTTGACGTGTTAATCCCCATTCCATTCCCCACCTACCCAGCGACCCCGAGTATTGCACATTTTCCCTTATCATTCACTAACCTAAAAATTATATAGATGATTGAGATTACCAAAAGCGAAAGACTTGTTGTATATGTTGGTTAATGGAATTTCTAATAACTACAAAAGCTGTTAGTGTGGCTTATAGTGACCTTGAAAACCCCTTCATTCAAGAACTATGATGACAGATGTAACAAACACTTAGGAAAATAAACTTTGGTGTATACATTTCCAGGCAGTTTCCTTGGCATGACAACTATTTCATATACTACACGTACACCAGGGAAATGATTTATACTTTTCCTTATCCTCATATATATTTTATTCTTTACCATACCTTTCTCAACCCTAAATTCTACCTTTACACTGTTTTATCTGCCAGTGATTACCATAATTAGTTCCTCAAGCTGGCGTCAGTGTGTTCAGATTCAAGCTTCCATAACTTACCTTACCTTTACACTGTAGGTCCGCGTCTGTCAGCTGTTGGAGTGTTGAGTCTTATAAAGAGTAAATAACCAAGGTGAAAGTGACATTGTTGCTGTTAAAGGTGACGGTGGCTTATCTTGGCTATCTGACCTTTCATTCATATCACTACTACCTTACCCCTCACTGTCATCCTCCTCCTCCTCCTCCTCCTCCTCCTCCTCCTCCTCCTCCTCCTCTTCCTCCTCCTCTTCCTCCTCCTCCTCCTCCTCCTCCTCCTCCTCCTCCTCTTCCTCCTCTTCCTCCTCCTCTTCCTCCTCCTCCTCCTCCTCCTCGACTCATCACCTCGTCTGTGTGGGTAGTGAGGTATCTCTTCTCCTTGCCCATTCCTAGTGTTAATTGACATCTCCCTCTCCTCCTCCTCCTCCTCCTCCTCCTCCTCCTCCTCCTCCTCCTCCTCCTCCTCCTCCTCCTCCTCCTCCTCCTCCTTCTGTTAATTTTCCAGCTTTAATTGGCCCTTTATTTGTTCTCCTCCTCCTCCTGCTGCTGCTGCTCATACCTTAGTGTTAATGAACCTATCCTCCTCCTCCTCCTCCTCCTCCTCCTCCTCCTCCTCCTCCTCCTCCTCCTCCTCCTCCTCCTTCTTCTTCCTCCTCCTTTTTATTTGTTCTATCCGAGACTCCACAACATCCACCAAAAGAAATTTCTTGTATTCTAAACCAATGTGACGAATAAAAAACATTGCATGTGTGTTCAAGCAAAACTGTGCAACACAAAAAAAAGAGTTAGAACACATTATATCAAGTCGTGTTGTCACTTTGCTGGAACAAGCTGTCGCGTAATTAATGTTTCTGTAGTAGTTAAACAGACTAGTTTATATAATTATCTCAGACTAATTTGTGTGATAGAAGAGAAGTTAGTATTATGCATTTTACGAGTATTCCGGAGAAGAGTAAGTGGAGTGTGCTGGTGTTTATTTCTCTTTGCAACACACACATCAGACACACGCACCACCTATTTGTTCCCTCCTTGTTGTTACCGTTTCTCTCCCATTCCCTATTTTCCAGCCTTTGTTAAGTTAATTTCCCAAAGTTAGTTGAATGCGTTTGTTGAGCGAGTGTGGTACAGTAATTTCCTTTACTTCTTTTCTGTCCTATATAGAAAAAAAAGTTACATATGTATTCCTTTCACGTTTTGTCGCCAGAAACGTGACGGAGATGGTGGGGTGAGGCGTAAAGGGGGCGCTCTTCTTATTCTTCTGGTCTGCTTTCATGTATATAGTAAAGATGTGGAGGCTAGAGTAGTGTCCTTTAGCGGGAAATTTTTTTTTGAATAAATAGACTCTCATCTTATATTCCTTTTTTCAACCTCCTCCTCTTCTTCTTCTGCCTCATTTTTTTTTCAACCTGAGTTTCTGCTCTAGTTATTTAATCACCATAGCAACGTCACGTGCGCTTCTGCTTACTTAATTTTTCTAGACGTGTGATTCAACTCTTTATTTATCTATATAATTTCCTGTCCGTCTAGGCTCTTGTCGCACCGGCTTCACATGCGTGGTAAATTTTACTCTTTACTTCCATGTCTGTCTATAGTCTGGCTCTGGCTCTTGGTATTATGTCTGTTTGCTTTCCTGTCTGTCTACATGTCTGCTTGAGAGAGAGAGAGAAAAAAAAAATACTCATCCCGGTCGCTCTTTTCAAAACGCGGAAAGAAATATTTTGTTAACTTTGCCTCTTTCATGTTTTTTCTTCGATCT
>JAXIVD010008675.1:0-16981 GCA_036785275.1 Cancer borealis | reverse complement strand
TACAAAGCGAGTATGCCGTCACATGATACGCACTGCATCACCAACACCATCAGTACCCGTACCAGCTCTCCGCCACATGTATATACATAATAAAGGTCTTCTTTTTGGAAGCAGTTGTGCACTGACCCACACCATACATATATACGCACATATATACATACATACATATATACATACACACTTACATGCATGCATACACTGTTGCTTGGTTTTTCTCTCCTTCCGTCAACACCTTCACCACCAACACCACCTCCATTAAGCATGCCAAAAACACTTGATTCCTGCACTTCTTTATTCCCTCCCTCTCTCCCGCGCTCCCTCCCTCCTTCCTTCTTTCCCTTCCTCCTGCGTTCGCTCGCTCCTTTCCTCCCACTTCGCATCTTGGAGTACCTTCGTCATTGCCTTCTTCACCTACATCAAGAATTTCAACTTTAAGGCATTACAGTCTATTTGTCGCTAGTGCTGCCATCCATCCATCCGTTTCTCCGTCCGTCCAACCAGCCAACCAGCCATATGTTCCTTTTATCGATATTGTCTACAGATAGTTTGCCTTCCAGTCATCCTTAATTTTACTATGCATTTACTGTGAATTTCCTACTACCCTCTTACCTTCCTTCCTTCCTTCCTCCCAATCTTTTTCCTCTCTTCCTTCCTTCCTTCCTTCCTTCCTTCTTTCCTTCCTTCATTCATTCAACACTAACTTGCTTCCTTCCTTTCTTTCTACCTCCTTAGATGCCTCCATTCGTTCCTTTCTTCATTTTTTCGTTCCTTGCTTCATTCCTTCGTTCCTTCAATCTTTCCTTCCTTCCTCCCTTCCTTTCTTCCTTCTTTTCCTTACTACATACATAAAAGTGAGGGAGCTGAGACACTTAACTTAGGCTGGGGTCACACATACGCTGCTCAGCGATACATTTCATCGCGGATAGTTATCCGCAATGAAACGTATATCCATACACCATAATCCCCCATGATCAGCCACTATCCGTAAGAGTCCGCACGGAACCGTGGAGGGGCTGCGGTTGGTTTGAAAGTTTCAAAAGTACCGCAGCCTGCCGCCACGGCTGAGCATCCGCAATCGAAACGCAGTGGCGCCGCAAGAAATATGCAATCAATCAGTATTGTGCATAATCGATCTGAATTGAATGCAGTTGATCCGTATTGAACGGATTTGATCCGCAGCGATCCATAATGAACTGCCACTGATCCGCCCGTCAGCGCCGATGTATGATACGTTGGGCAAATTGGTGCTGCACCGAGGCGGTATATAGAGGCTATTTCTCTGATTGACGGTTGTTGAATCCCGCGGACACCAGGCGCAGGCCTGGGTCACAAGGGGGGCCCATTACGGATGGTTATAGGAAGCCGCTGGGGAGGAAGACAAACTCTGATAGGTATAGGGAAGTCCCTCACGGGGCAACACTCCTGGTCCCCTTCGACGTCTTTCACGAGACGGGGAGGCGCTACTGGAGTTGTTGTAGATAGTGTAGCTGTGGTCCTGCCTCTGTGTTTGTGTGCCTCTTGTTTGTGAGGTTTTTGTTTTTTCATATATATTTATTCTAACCAATGTCACCATGGCCAGAGTGAGAATAAAACACCCGGACCCAAGCCCTACCACCAAGCTAAAGCTAGTGAGGACACTGTCAGAAAACCAGATCTATGCCACAAAGCTAATATCAACACCGGACTTCTTCGTGGTACTCACACGCTCAGACGATGAGATCGACAAAATATTCAAAGTCCAATGCTCTGCAGCCTTAAGAGAAGCAGGTTTCGAGCCCATAATTCCACCAGAACTGAGGGCGAAAAGAACCATCATCATCTTCAATGTAGACGACTTCATTCTTTCCAACACCGAAAATGAAATAAAAGAAGAACTAATAAAGGAAAATGAATGGCTAAATGGAGGCATTGAAAGTATTTTCAAAATACCTAAAGCAAAAATCATGAAAATATGCCTACAAGAGACTACAACAGCAAAAAATGCTACATAGAAGGGCATGCTTGCTTTTCACATGAGCATACCAGCACACAATATCAAGGTTGATGAATTTATACCTGTCTTGACATGCATGAGATGCTACAGACTAGAGGACCATACCACCAACAACTGCCCAATGTCTAAGGATTACACTGTGTGTTCGGAGTGTGGAAGCTCCGAGCACACGTGGAAAAATTTCATTAATTGCCAAGGGCCACACAGAACTCTGGCAAATAAATGTACCAAAAGAAAAGAAATCATTGATCATAAAAGGAAAGAAAAGAAAAACACTAAAATCTATAGCCAAGCAGTGAAATCTAATAAGAACAGTAATATTTTACCACGTTACTGATTGGTTAAAAAAAGAAACAGCTGCGACCATACTGTCATATATAATACATTCTCACATAAATAACCTAACCACAACTGGATCATACAACTCTGAACTGAACAAAGTATTTAAATTAAATAACATTCCACCAATTATCATGCCAGACAACCCTCCTTCTAAAAAAGCCTAGGCTTGGCAGCCACAGCACCAGCAAGTGCCAATTTAAGCAAAGAATAGGAACAAGAAAATGAGACAAGCGATGATGAAGATGAAGAAGAGATGGAAGAAATAATTGTTGAAGAGGAGAAGGAAGAGGAAGCAACACCACCAGCAAAAATATATGGGAAGGCTATAGGCCTTAAGATAATAACGATAAAGAGCACTGGATGGTCCAGAGAAACACTATACCATAAACAAATTCTAGAAGGGATAAGGGAGGGGAAATATAAATACATATATACATCATCACCATATACTGAAGACGAAATTTATGACCTACTTATACACAATTAAATAAATCTTAACGAAGTATGGGTAAATGAACATGACTCCAGCTTCATAAAAATTAGAAATGGGTTGTATCAGGAAAAAACACCACCAAACAAAGGATGTAAGCAACACAAAAGACAAAACTTCTTCTAGTTAAGATACAACACCATAATATAGCACAATACCCACTCTAGGATACTATATCAATGATGGAGACCAAAGGAACTATTCTAATTTTACAACACAACGTAAGAAATTGGGAAACCAGGAAATACACCTTTACTAAAACATACAGAGATATCAACCCTGACATAATTTTAATTAATAGTCACGAATTTTAAACAAACAATAACATAAAAATACATTCATATACAACATACCAAATAAACACCAGTGAGGAATATAGCGATGGTTCAGCTATATTAGTAAAACATAACCTTAAACACAGAATTCAAGAAAAATACGACACAGACATGATACAAGTTACAATAGAAACTGACACTGAACCAATTAATATAGCAACCACATATATTCCACCTAGAAGAGCATATCTACCAATCACAGATTTTCACAAAATAGCTTCACAAACATATCCAGCCTACATCATAAGAGACCTAAATGCAGATCACCCAAACATTAACAAAAAAAGAAGCAACACAGTAGGTAAGACTTTGGCATGCTGTTAAACAACAACAAACTTAAACATATAGGACCAGATTTCCCAAATTTTCTATCCCATAATGCCTCTCCACACCAGATATAGTATTAAGCAGCAATAAAACATATCACAGCATACAAATTCAACCCGGAACAATAACACCCTCAGACCATATACCCATACTCATAAAAATAACATTACAATCTATTAAAATCAATACTCCACCCACATACGTAATAAACAAAACAAATTAGGAATCATTCAGTAGTAAGGTATACAATCTAACTATAAACATAAACACAGACACAAACATGAACCAACAAAATCTAGATAATTTGTTAAAGGAATGGATAAACACAATAACCTAAACAATGAAAGAATGCATATCAACAAAAATGTATAAAACAATTCAAAATCCAATATATAATGAAAGAATTAAAGAACTACAATTTTGGGTAAGACATCTATTAAATAACAGCATAAGAAATGGATGGTCCTACCCTAAATATATTACATATAAAACCATCAAACAAACAATAATAAATGAATGCAAAAAACAGAACAACAAAAATTGGGAATTTAAAATAAAGAACTTGACCACAATTTACAAAGACCCAAACAATTTCTTGCAAAATCTAAAACAACTAAAAGGCAATCCAACCCATCAAAAGCCATTTATACTACATGACAACAAAAAGATCTATGATGATAAAGAAAAAGAACAAATTTTCAGAGAAATATGGAGAAATGTATTTAAAATAATCCCTACAGAAAACCTCCAATTTGATCAGGATAATGAAAGAATGATTGACAACTACATAAACAACAATAAACTGGAAATATCTCCCTATCACCAAGCAAATCCAGACAATCTGAACACTGACAACTACTTCCCTTCTGAAATAACAATACAAGACATAAAAAACATCATAAAACAACTAAAAAACAACACACCAGGACATACAAAAATAAATAAATTTATACTACAAAAACTACCAGACGATGTACTAGGTATCTACACAAAACTACTTAATATCTCACTATCTATGGGATATTTCCCAATCATATTCAAACACGCCAAAATTAAGCTTATACCGAAACCCAATAAACCTTCCACAGACCCGAATAATTATCGACCAATATCATTATTAGAAGTTCCTGGTAAAATATTTGAAAAAATAATCAACTTAAGAGTTAGAACCTATTTAGAAATAAACAACACACTACCAACATCACAGCACGGGTTCAGAAAACAAAGATCAACAGAAACAGCTCTTGCTACTATAACAGAAACCTTAGCCACAGCTCTAGCAGACAAAAAACAATGCTGTATAATTTTAAGAGACGTGGCCAAAGCTTTTGACAAGGTATGGATTAAAGGACTCAAGTATAAAATACAAAATATACATTTACCCCCATCCTAGCAAAATTACTTAACAGTTTCCTTGACAACAGGACAGCATCTATCACATTAAATAACTACGAAGGTCCTCCATTTCCACTATATAGCGGGATACCACAAGGAAGCAGTTTATCTCCAACACTTTACACCATCTACACACATGACATACCTCCCCCAATTACAGATGGAACAAACATACAATATGCAGATGACATCACACAGATAGTAACACAAGCAGGCAAAGCAAGAAACAGGTTAACCAAGAAAATAGAAAAGGAAATTTCTCACATAAATAAATACGAACTTAAATGGAAAATAAAAACTAACACAAGTAAATTCACAATTCTACCTATTGCATTAAAAAAGACAATCCCTGTTAATATAGAAGGAAACTTAATTCCTTACTCTAATAAAGCAAATATACTAGGGTTAAAACTAGACATACATGGCTTCAGCAAACATGTTGCTGACATATCAAATAAAGCCACACTTGCACTAAATACACTTAGATGATTTGAGAAATTAGACACAAACATAAAATTACGCTTAGTAAAAACATGTGTACTACCTATACTAACAATACCCTACATACACACTAAACGCACTCTCCAAAACATATACTTTTATTACAAAGAATTCAAAGTAAAGCCATTCGTTTCGCATTCAACGACTATTATCCATACACTACAACTACAAAAGAACTTCACCTGCGATCCAATATAGAGCCAATAAACATCACACTTCATAAAAGAGTTAACAAAATAAAACAAATTATTGAAAACACATTACAAGGATCATTAAACTTACATGCAACACGCGAATACCAACATGACAGAGATCATGGCTGGTTCAAAATACCATACAAAAATCTGGACGAAATAAATATACATCCTATATATACTTAGACGCCTGACAAAAATTAGTTAATTAAGCATTAAAAATAAACAGCTAGGACGGTCAGCCCGTCCTCTTTCTTACTCTCATAATTTTCTTTTCTTCACCCAATATTTTATCTTTTACTATATCTACTCTTTTCACACCACTGTCTATCCCCCCATTACATTACATTACATTAACGGTTGTTGACTAAAGGCCTCTTCTATTTGCGTGAATCCGTTTCAGATCACTGAATCTGGGCGGGTCTTGTGTGCTCTGGGCGGGACTTAGCCGTGAAATCGTGTTCTATTCACCATCTTAACCCGTGATCTGTAACAGATTCATGAATCCGTCGAATCTGATTCTGGAGGTGGGTTATAGCAGACGACACTCGTTCGCGGGTTTTTTGCACCAGCCTGAGCCAGCCTCTTCTCAGAAGTTAATATTGATATATACCTCCAATAAAACACTGTATATATACGAGGAAGATAGTAAGCGGTAGAGAAATGTTGTAAAAATGTTACTGTAGGCACATAATTGTATAATAGTGGTGATGAATACCAAAAACAAATTAGATATATAACAGCTGCCTCTTCTCGGAATCTATTATTAATATATACCTCCAATAAAAACAGTGTATATATATGAGAAATATATTAAGTGGTAGAGAAACGTTTCAGAATTACTACTGTAGGCTTAAAATTGTATAATACTGGTGATGAATACCAGAAACAAAGGATATATAACAGCAGCCTCTAACCGGATTATTTATTTTCTTTGAATTTTGATATATACTCCCAAGAAAGAGATCAAATGATACAAAAATTATGCATAAATGTTAGTGTAGGTACAAAAATATGTATAACCGTAGCGATAGACTACACCATACTTGACTGGACACTCGCGACAAACGCTGACAGACGATATTACATTTAGGCCCCATAGATTGCGCTGCTATGAGTGATGACAGATAATACTTCATATATCAGTTCATATTCTACTTAGGACATTGTATTTCATGATTGCTGAACCATGTCTGAACCTAAAAAAATATTTTACAACTTTTGCAAATAGGAAATTAACATAAAAATTACAAGTTTGAGTGAAACATTGTTTGGGAGTTGTGTATAAAGCATACTGTTTATAGCAAAATTTTCTGGCAAATTCGCAATCATTTCTGAAATAAAACATCACATATTGTGAAATCACCATTCCTGAATATGATTTGATTGTGATCAAATGTCATATTATCGTTATATCGGCTTGGGAATTATTTTTTCACAACAATTCGTGGCGCGTAGCTGAGAAAATTCGGCTGAGTGTGTGACGGCGAGACGTCCGTTGGCCAGTCAGAGTCAGTCACCCACTGCCAGTGCTACGAGCAGAACGTACTACTGTAGCTACTAGCTGGACACCGGACTCGTTTTAGCAGTAAGTATACAACATTTGGTTAATGTAATGTCTGATTTATAAGATTTTAGAAGCATTTCAGTACTAAATTCATATAAAACTCTCTGTAGAAATTGAACGTAGAACGGTTGATGTACGGTGGATGATGAAACTTTAGTAGCGGTCATTATTTGATCATGGCTACCATCACCACTGTTATGTATTTAAAGATGACCGTGCGAATTTAACAAATAGATACATATCACGGTCATGGTCTAACCAAGTTAGTTAGACCATGATTGACCACGGTCACCTCAAGACCAATGGAATCCGTTAATTCAAAATTCGAATCTATCTATCTACTTCTCATCCCACCCACCAGGCACCCCCCCGCCACACACACACATGGGTAATAAAGCAGGATAGTTTGCAACTTTTCAATGTTGTTATATGTTAACTTGGTGCAGTCTAAGTATTTTCTGGTTATCTTCATCCAGTTAAATGATTCACATTTGATTCTTCTCAGGATTTCCTTTAATAATTCATTTATGTTGATTTCTTGCCTGGTAAATGTTGATGTTTTAGTGAAATATGGTTGGATGATTGATTTCAGGTATAGGAATCTTCCCTCAATAATTCGGCAAAGTTCTGATATGGTGGTCCCGCCGCCGTCGCCTCGCTCAGCTCGACATACACATTTCATATGTTTAAATGCCATTAACTTACTGTGTGAGTGCTTACACACATGCATTAGGTTTTTTTTTTTTTTTACATTCTTAGAACGAATAGATGCTACAGACTAGTAGGTACTATACCTATAGGAATTAATCCATTAATTTATAAATTTAATTGTACTTCTTAATTTTTTTTTTTCGGATGGTTGTTTATTTTTATTTGTATAATTTTGTGTTCACTTGTAATGTGCTAACATTCACATTTTATTTCAGGTTGTTTGGTTGACAACCATAAGGACACATTTCTGCAGATCCTTGTTGGCTTGGCCAGGAAGTTTCCAGAGATTGAGGTGGCACAGTGCTGTAATGGGCACAATGTAATCAAGATTCTCCCCGTCGTGGGCAGCAACCTTTTCAATGGTTTTGGCTCCAACTTGTGCAGGGACACAAACTCTGATGTTCACGCCAAGTTGCCCTCCAAACGCCAGACCACCGGCGACTGTGTGAGGGATACTAGAAGCCATGACCAAATGAAAAGGCAGAAGCTCCAGGGGCAGAAAAAATTGGTGATGGGGGAGATAATGACTGCGTCTTACAAGCCAGTAATTTGTGTCTCTCTTCAAGGGAGTTATACTTACTGCTACTGCAGACAGTGTTTTTTTTCTGTGCAATAAAGATATTTCTTCCCCTGCAAGACAGTGACTTGTGCTTTTCTTCAAGGGAGTTATACTTACTGCTACTGCAGACAGTGTTTTTTTTTTTCTCGAGTGAACAGTTAAGTATGGTGTAGTCTATGGTATTGCATATTAGTATGGGCTACATTGGGTATGTATGTATGCGTTTTCAGTATAAAATTCCAATATTCCTGGAAAATATTGCAAATTTGGTGCTTTATTGGTGTCGTAGGATTTAATAATTGTCGCCCACCGATGACGTATGTTGACTAATTTGTTTTTGTTTCTCATAAACATATTCTTCACATCACTCTGAGGTGTTTGTTTTTGTTTGAGGTTTCTATGATGATTTTAAGTATTTTATTCAATTAAAACAAACAAAAAATCGTCTTAGCACCCATTTGCGAAAGACCCGATTTCGAGTGCACAGTCATGTATGGCGTATTCTATAGTATTGCATATTAATATAGACTACATGGGCTATGCATGTAAGTGTTTTCAGATTGAAATTTCAATATTCCTGGAAATTGTTGCAAATTTTGTGCTGTTCTTGGTTTCTTAGGATTTAATAATTGTCGCCCACCGATGACGTATGTTGAATAATTTGTTTTTGTTTCTCATAAACACATTCTTTACATCACTGAAGTGTTTGCTTTTTATTTGAGGTTCCTATCTTAATTATAAGTATTTTATTTGATTTTTCTAAAAATCTGCCGTAGGGCCTGTATGCAAAAGGTACGATTTCGAGTGTCCAGTCAAGTATGGTGATGTCTATGCCGTAGCATATGAATAGTTAAATAATATATCCCCAAAGTTTATTTTGGTTAAGGGGAAGCTCTACTCGGGAGTTTTACATTGATATACACAAACGATTCTGACACTCATTACCGTCCCAAATAAATAGTTAATAAGATATCCCCATTCCCCATCTTCTCCCAATAAACATGAGGACATGTGGGAATGTAAGGTTTTTTGGTTTTACCCAAATCTAACCTAACCAGGGAAAGCCTATCGGCGCTACAGATTATATATATATATATATATATATATATATATATATATATATATATATATATATATATATATATATATATAAATACGGGGTATTTCTTTACAACTACTGCTCCACATCTTTATTATATATAAATATGAAGTCTTATATAATATACACAGTGTACTCAACACGTCTGTGAAGGTTTCAGTGGGTGCTCCCCATTATTTATCTCGCAAAACGTCTTTGAAGTTATGTTATGTTGGTTAAGTTAGGTTAAGCTATGGTTAGGTTAAGGTTGTTCGGTTAGTTTGCGGTCATGTTATGGTTATGTTAAGTTAAGTTAGGTGCGGTTCAGTTAGGTTCGGTTACATAAGATTTTTACATTTTAATACCCAAACCCCTAAAAAAAAACTCGAATTTGCGAAACCTAACTTCTGGGTGATAAAATGTAAAAATCTTATATAATCGAACCTAACTGAATCTAACTTAATCTAACCATAACATAACCGTAACCTAACAACTTTAACATAACCATAACTTGACATAGCCTATCATAATTTCAAAGAAGTTTTGCGAGGTAAATAATGGTGAGCACCGCCAGAAATCTTCACAGATATGTTGAATACACTATGTATAGTATATTTATGATAAAGAGAAGGAACAGTATTTGTAAGGAAATAATAGGTGTAACATTGTCATGGTTAATCTCGAGGTTCATCAGACTTGAATCTACTTTTAAAGAATCTAATGGTGTTTTCAATAACACATTTAGTTATATAAAGATTTTTTTTACTGTACAATAAGCAGGTTGGTGATAATTAGGAATGCCGCTGTCACCCTAAATGCATCAGGAAATAAAAGTTGTAACTCTCGACACTTTCTCGGGGAAGTGTCGTGTGTGACGGCTGGGCAGCGACTGGCCTCTCATTATTATTGTTTTGATCCAGCGAATCCAAAACAGATTCTGCTGTTCTATTTGCACCCAATTAATCCAAAACAGATTCGGATTCAGAGCAGAATTCGGAGTAGATTATTGGGAACAAATAGAAGAGGCCTAACTTGACTTCTCGTCAGGATCCGCGCTCAGATCCCAGCTCGTGTGTGCTGTGCTGTGTCCGTGTGCCCCCCAACTCGGGGGCACGGCGGCCACACGCACACACTCCCAATAACTCTGCTATATTTTTTAAGAACATCTGCTTTATTTTCTGGTGTTGGCGTAGACTGACCAGAGTCCGCCATCACCACACGACCTCTACTTTCCATCGTGAATTCACCGACGGGCTCTGTTGTTTGCCCGTGTGCCCCCGTCGGGGGCACGATAGACACATACATCTGATTGACTTTGCATACTTGTCTATGGCTCGTTGGGTTGGCGATATCGTGACTGCTTCGTATCTCTGCCTGCACTAGTGGGAACGATAGAGGATTAATTTTATATAAGTTTCACAAACAACGCAATATGTCCGTGAACGCTTCGTAGTGGCTCCTTAATGGCTCCGTATATGTTCCGTATTTTCCGTAACAGTTCCGTAAATAAAACGCAGCTATCAGTAACAGATCGCAATGGGAACGCCTCTATCCGTAACGCAACCCTAACTAGACCGTATAATATCCGTAACTATGCCGTATCTATCCGTATTTCAAACGTATCTCTGCGTAACAGAACCCGGTTCAGGGAGGTTCATTGCGCTCCGTGTTGAACCGACCAAAAGTCAATCCGCAGTGAAACGTATCGCTGAACCGCATATGTGTGACCCCAGCCTTAGACAAAAGTATTGAAGCTTATCATCGCCACGACACACACACACACACACACACACACACTCTCTCTCTCTCTCTCTCTCTCTCTCTCTCTCTCTCTCTCTCTCTCTCTCTCTCTCTCTCTCTCTCTCTCTCTCTCTCTCTCTCTCTCTCTCTCTCTCTCTCTTTCTCTCTCCTCCCCTGTTTCCTCCTTGTTTTTCCCTTTCCTTTTTTATCTTTTTTCGTCTCCCGCCACACGCTCGACACTGCTTGTACTTCCACTCACAAGTTTAGCATCAGCTTTCTTGCCTCGCATTCTTTCACGTCCCTAATCTGAATATCTGCTCCACATACCTGCTTCTTTTGACGCCCTCCTCCTCCCTGTGTGTGTGTGTGTGTGTGTGTGTGTGTGTGTGTGTGTGTGTGTGTGTGTGTGTGTGTGTGTGTGTGTGTGTGTGTGTGTGTGTGTGTGTGTGTGTGTGTGTGTGTGTGTGTGTGTGTGCTTGCGTGTATGAGTGTGTGTGTGCGCGCGCTCGCTCGTGTGTGTGTGTGTGTGTGTGTGTGTGTGTGTGTGTGTGTGTGTGTGTGTGTGTGTGTGTGTGTGTGTGTGTGTGTGTGTGTGTGTGTGTGTGTGTGTGTGTGTGTGTGTGTGTGTGTGTGTGTGTGTGTGTGTGTGTGTGTGTGTGTGTGTGTGTGTGTGTGTGTGTGAGTAGATGTGTGTGTTTGTGTGTGTTGTTATAGATGTGTGTATAAATTTAATTATCATTCCTTTCATACTGTTTGAAACAAAATAGTGCTCTTGTCTGTTTCGTAAGTTGTGTAAACATCTATTTTTAAAAGGTAAAAAGAATCATAATTATAATAGTAATAATGTCAATTATAATAATTAAAATCGTAACAATAAAATTAATTGTATAGATAGTGATAACATTAACAATGATACAATGATACTAATAGTGTCCAAATTATAAAACATAAAGGATCTTTTTAAAATATTGTTTACTAAGGAAAAAAAAATCAAGCCTTTAATTTCCTGCCCTGCCTATATTTTTCGTTTTGATTATGAAGTGCCATGTCTCCTGTGAGGTCATCCCTAGCTCATTATTAATAGTCCGTGAGAGGGATTGAAAAAATGAGGATCATGGTTAATAGGAATATTAATTAATTTGATGAAAAAAAAAAAATGTTGAGAAAGAATAATAGCAACAAAGAGGATGGTGATGTATAAAGGAGAACAAAGGAAGAACAGACAGCAACAGTCCAACTGGGCCTAACTGTCCGTTTAGCTACACTACTACTATAATATCTACTTGATAGAGACAAAAGGACAACAAAGTGGAAGGCTCCTCCCCACCCACCCCTCACTCCAGCTGAAGCGGACCGGAAGAGAAAATGACACCATACAGTATGGAATAACTACCATGGAATTTTTATAGGAAAGTGAGAAAACAGAAGTAATCTATGTAGAAGAAATATAACTAATGCAAAATTTTAAATTTTGTTAAATTAAAAATTTTGCAAAGGAGGGAAATACTCAATTTGGTGAGCTAATACTCTTAATGCTTATCGAATTTCTTCTTAAAAGATTCAATTAGGATACTGTTAACTATTTGTGCTGGAAGAAAATTCCAAACATTCACGATTAAAAAAAAAAGTGCTTCGCTCCATTCGATTTAAAATTCTTACCAATGATCTTGGAGCCATGTTACGAATGGTGCTTGGGAGATTAATAGTGACATAGTCGTTTATGTTAATATTATCAAAATCATGGAATATTTCTAATACCAAAATTAGGTCCCCTCGTAGCCTACGTTTTCATAAATTGAATAAGTTCAGCTCTTCTAATCGTTCTTCGTAAAACTTGTTCTTGGGATCATTTTAGTAATTCTTCGTTGTATTCTCTCCAGCTTATTAATATAATTTCTATAGTATGATGACCAAAATTGAATGCAATATTCTAAATGAGGGCGTACGAGTGCATTATATAGTGTAGGGATAACTTTTTTTCAGATTTAAACTCAAAAGTTTGTTAACATTTTTTAACAACGTCTGAACAATGTTTATCTGGTTTGAGGTCGTTACTAATAGTTACCCTTAAGTCTTTTTGATGGTTAACCTTGGAAAGTTTGGAGCCATTCATTGTATATTTAGTGTATTGATTATTGTTACCGATATGCAAAACTTTACATTTATCAACAATAAATCTAATTTGCCACCAACTGACTAACGTGTCGAGGTTTGATTGAAATTGTAGTTCATCGGTGGTTATTACTTTAAGGGGGTGTCATACTAGTCGAATTTAGGCCAGGCGTATCTGGGCGACAGCATGTCGGCCAGATACGCTGGAATACGCTATAATATCGAGGGCTGTCGGCCGATCATGTTGGCAACTACGCCAGGTATGACACGGTAGCCAGACAGATTTTGAAAAGTTCAAAAACTGCGGTTGAACATCCAAAAAGTCGCGGGGGTAAAGTTTCGAGACGTTTTCCAACACGTTCGACAGAGTCAAGTATCGACACGTTCGATACAGTATCGGCTTGTTCGATATGGTATTGCTGGGTCAGCAAAGCCATGTCGAACCTGTTAAGCGCTTCAACACTCTAGCGACAGCCTGTCGACAGGCAATCGACAGTGTTGATAAAAATTGGTCGCTGACATTCGTCTTAATAGTCGTTATAGTGTCGGCCTACAGTGACACGACGGTCTACCTACAGCCTAACAGCCTAGCGACTGTGCTGGCAACCTAACAAAAGCTACCGAACGAATAGATATGCAACGCTGTCGGTACAGTGTCGCAAGAGTTGCTAGGCTGTCGTTAAACCGTCGGCAACTGTTGACAAGGTATCAGCCACAATCGACACGCGAATTTCGTCATAGTATCGCCGAGATTCGGTAACATTCGATGGAATTTCGATTCCGTTTCGGTAGAGATTCGCGACACCTTCGCTCCAAAAAAATATTTCACCAAATTGTCGCCGAGATTCGGCACAAAATACAGTCACCGTGTTCATTTCACGTATTTCGTTTGACAATTGCCTAGTGTGACACTCGCTTTATTCGTGATTTTCGTATCGTCAGCAAGTTTTGATATCTTACGGATGAAGCCTTCATCAATATCATTGACATAAATTAGAAAAAGAATGAGACCAAATACTGAGACCTGTGGCACATCGTTTTTAACGTCTCGCCAGTTAGATGATCTACTGTTTATGACAACGCATTACCTTCTCTTGGAAAGCCAGTCTTTAAGCCATGTAAGAATTTTCCCAGCTATGCCATGCGTGACTCTGATTTTTTTTTTATAGTAATCGTTTATGGAGAACTTTGTCGAACGCTTTTTGAAAGCCAAGATAAATTATATCTACCACTTTTGTCTCGTCATAAATGTTGAATACATCTTTAAAAAGTCAGAGATTCGTTAAGCAAGAGCGTTTGTTACGGAAACTATGTTAAGAATTATTAATCATGATATTTTCTTCTAGTTTATCACGTATTATAGTTTCCATTAACTTACCAACTACTGGTGTGAGGCTAATTGGTCTGTAGTTCATCGGTAGTGATTTATCTCCATTTTTTTTTTAACCTTTGCTAATTTGAAAATGTCGAGGAGTCTTCCAGAATTCAAAGATTTATTGAATAGTATTGGAAGAGGTTTTGCCTTTTTTAAGACTCTCGGTGCAATACAATCAGAACTAGGAGTTTTATTTACTTTGATTTTATCAAGTACCTTATTTGCAGTATCCCCAGTAAAGTAATAATCGCTTAAAGGAATTAAGTTAGGTTGAGCCGGGATTATTTTCTGGATTCCATAGGTGTCTACAACGGTAAAAACGAATGTTAAATAATAATTTAGTACTTTGGCAATTTATAATTCTGTATTTGTTTCCTAACCATTTTCTAGGTGAAGTGGCCCAGTATTAGTTGCGATAACTTTTTTTTATTACGTACGTAGGTGTAAAACTCTCGGGTTGAATTTAGTTTTATTTGTAATATGTAATTCGAGATCTTTTTTGCTGTGGAGGAGGAAGGGTAGAAATAAATACAAGGGAAGAATAGACAGCAAAAATCTTATTGGACCAACGAGGCTATCCGTGTGGCTATACTACTATTATAATGTCTGCTCCACATAGACAAAAAGACAGCAAAGTGGAAGGTTTCTCCCCACCCACCCATCCCTCCAGCCGAATCTGACCGGAAGAGGAAGTGATACCATGTAGTATAGGCAAACTATTATGGAGTTTGTATAGGAAGGTGAGAAAACGGTAGTAATTTACTGTTATTACTAAAAATAAAATAATCAGTTTTTTTTTTTTCTCTCTCTCTCTCTCTCTCTCTCTCTCTCTCTCTCTCTCTCTCTCTCTCTCTCTCTCTTCTCTCTCTCTCTCTCTCTCTCTCTCTCTCTCTCTCTCTCTCTCTCTCTCTCTCTCTCTCTCTCTCTCTCTCTCTCTCTCTCTCTCTCTCTCTCTCTCTCTCTCTCTCTCTCTCTCTCTCACACACACACACACACGCACACACACACACACACACACACCACACACACACACACACACACACACACACACACACACACACACACACACACACACACACACACACACACACACACACACACACACATACACACACACATACACACACACACACACACACACACACACACACACACACACACACACACACACACACACACACACACACACACACACACACACACACACACACACACATACATACACACACACACACACACACACACACACACACACACACACACACACACACACACACACACACACACACACACACACACACACACACACACACACACACACACACACACACACACACACAGTGATCCTTGTGACCTCAGTGGAGGCAGAAGCGGCGCGTGGCCGCTCCTTGACTGGTTGAAGTGTCAAGATTTATTTACCTTCTCGTAGCTTGGAGTTATGCAGACCTCTAGTGTTCTTACATGTAATCGCAGTTACATCACCAGCACACCTGATGGACTCTCTGCAACACAAAGGCCAGTGCATTGCTCCCCCAAGTCGGAACGGAGTGAAGTGACTGACACCACAACTCAATGACGATGACGGTTTCACGTTGGTAGACAATAACAAGACACGTAAATTGAGCAGTACCAAGCACGAGAGTGCCAACTTGTGTCCGATTGAAACCGATAGTAGACCGATACCAAACCAGATGTTTCGCCTTGCCTTCCCTAATGGAGTGGGACCCAGGGACCGAGCAGTATGGCTGACAGAAGTTGCCAACAGGCAACGCAATCTGTCAGCATAACCCAAGATAACCGGCAAAACCATTAAAGCAGTCACCCGGGTCAGACACTATGGAATTCCTGACGGAAATGGGTCCCCAGCATCAAGGCACCAACATAAAACTGAAGGAAATTACCGAAGAAAACAAGGAAGTCAAGGTAATAATAAAAACTATCCTAGCTTCATGCCCCTCGAGTATGAAGAGGAAAACGCTTCTATTCTCTGTGTCAAGAGGAACCTTCAAGCCAGCACGAAGAAGCTACGCAATCAGGTAATTGCAATGTAGGGAAGTGAACCGCAAGAGAAGCTCCACATACCAGGAATTATCCCATCCAAAGTGGAGAGATTCATCGGTAAACCAGCTTTCTGTGGCAGGTGCCAGAGGTGGGGCCACAGGGAGTGGCAATGCGACGACAGGATCAGATGCGGCTTTTGTGCGGAATAACACGACACAAAACTCTGCAAAGAGCGTATAAGAAAAGGGGAAAAATTTACAC
>JAXIVD010008674.1:0-16982 GCA_036785275.1 Cancer borealis | reverse complement strand
GTGTGTTGTGGAATACTGGTTATGTGGGGGATTTGCGTAAGCTGGAATCAGTTCAGAGAAGATGGACAAAGAAAATCGTTGGTTATGCGGGCTTTCCTTACTCAGTTAGGCTGTCCACATTGAATTTATTTTCCATCAAAGGCAGATTACTTCGTGCTGATTTGATCTTAGTTTGGAAGATCATGACCGGATTGTGTCCTTGTTTATGTGATATGTTTGAGAGAGTGACTCATGGTCGTACAAGAGGTCATAGTAAAAAAATATTTATGCCCCGTCATTCAACCGAAGTTAGATCGCGCTTCTTCTCAGTAAGAGTCATCGATCTCTGGAATTCTCTCCCTGAAGAAGTGATTTCAGCACAATCTGTCCAGGCCTTTAAACGTCTCCTTGCACATTGTCTTGGTCCTCGTCTCTATGAGTTTTGTTAGATATTTTCCATGGTGGTTTTGTGCTGCATCTAACATTAGCCAACCACTTCGTTGTTTTTCCTATACTTCCCTCTTGAGTCTTCAACTGAAGACTCAAGACCTTCTGGTTGGATGATGCAGCAGAGACTGATGAGGGATGCAAGACCCTCATCATGGTAAGAAATGGTAAGAAACCTAAAGTCCTCAACTCGCATTGCGATTATCACTGCAAAAGCTAACAGTAGAAAGAAACTTCTCTGTACCCAGCAAAGAAATACTAATATCTATACCTCTCCTTGGTATGCCCAACTCTGGATTATGGTGTTCAGTCCTGGTCTCCTAACCTGATACAGAATATCCAGTCACTCGAGCGAGTTCAGAGGAGAACAACCAAGTTAGTCCCTGAGATGTCAATGCCTAGATCTCCAGACATTACAGGATAGAAGGGTTAGAGTTGGCATGATCCAGACATACAAGTGCTACATCATTTCCAGGACATCCCCTATAGACTCGTTTGTTTCAGCTGAGCACCATTGGATTAAGAGGACACTCTCTCAAGCTGCTGGAGTCTCATTACTGGAGGACAACATTATAAGGCAACTGGTTCTCCATCAGATTCATCAACTACTGGAATGCACTCCTTTTGAAAATACTCACACTACTGCGATATTTGGTTACTGAGAAAATAGTTATGTAATGATGAAATGGGACTTCCAACAAGCATCTAGTCATGTGATAGCACAAACTTTCCTAAAGTGTAAGTGCCGTGTTGAGAGGATGAAAGGCTAACAACAAGTTCAGTCATGGGCACAGTATACCCTCCCTCTTTCATTGCCCTTACTCTCCATGGGGGTTATGGGGAACAGACCAATTACATTCCTCACTTACACTTGGATCACCTTGGACAATTATGAAAATTTTAAATGAACATGTACATATACTGTGCCTATAACACCCTCAGGCCGTTCATGACTGAACTGGTAGTTAGTGTTTCATCTTTTCAGCACGGCTCTTACACTTTAGGAAGAGGTGATAGTGGGAGGATAGGAAGAACAGACAGAAACAAGGGGAAAGAAAGCTTAAAAAAAGACCAAGCGGAAATGGGTTAGACCAGAACTAAGGCTCTAGGCATGACAGGCTTCACAGCATCAGCCACCATCTGTGGTGTTGAGGTCCGCCTCTCGCAGCCTAGCAGCCCCGCCCCGGGCGCCCCCTCCACGAGGGTAATGAGCTGGAAAATGGCTGCTGGAGTTTTCAGAGCCGGCCCGAAGTCACAGGCGTTTCCTTGTCAAAGCTACGGAAGTCTGGGGGAGAATTGTTTATGTGCATTCCCTAATGCACTAGTTTCATGTAATTCTACATCTAGATAATAGATACAGATCTACAACATTGCATACAAATTTCATACAAAAAAGGATAAAAACTATAGATGATATTCATAATAGTGGGTATGCGTTTGGAAAGGCAGTAGTTAAAACATAACCAAGAATTATATACGTATTACGTATCCTTGAATAGAACCCATGACCATGGCATCTAGCTGTCATCAGTAGCCCAGTTCACTTGTCTCGCAGTACTGGATGTATATTTAATTCCAGATTTTTCTTAATAATTCTTTCTTGTTTGCATTATGATCTTTTCAGAATAAAATGTTCCCATGATCGTGTTTGGGTTGGCTTGCTATGCTATGGCTGCATTATAGATATATCAGTACCTTGTAAAAGAGAGAATATCCGTGTGGCGGGCTGGCGGCAGACCTCAAAACTCAAAAGTCCTTGAGGTGTTGTTGACATGTGTTGGCGTGACCTGCTACTGCTAGTCTGAACCTTTATTACACTCTTATAGGCACTGTTGAAGGTAAGTGATAGTACTGGTGAACTTATTAACCTATCATATGTATTTTGACAAACTTTTTGGCTGTAAGGCGGACACAGCTTATTACAGGTTGTGAGGGTGTCTTATGATCAGCGACTTAAAACTAGATCTTTATTCTGTGAACGGAAGACTATTGCGTGCCGATCTTATTAAATGTTGGAAGATCTTCAATGGTATGTCAGCTATAACACCTACAGATCTATTCACCATGGCACCAGCAAGGGCTATTACGAGGACACAAGTTTAAAATTTTTGTTCCACACAGCACTTGCGAAGCCAGACATAGATTTTTCTCAGTTCGCGTGGTCAGGCTGTGGAATGCACTCCCTCCCCAGAGGTAGCAGAGTCAACCAACCTAAACTCTTTCAAGAAGGGACTTGCTGTGTTCCTAGAAGACACTTTATTTCATTACTGAGCTCAATCTACTTATCATTCTAAACAGGCTTTTAGCACACTTTCCAGTCTGATCTTTTTGTCTGGGATTACTGTTGTTCTCTATCACAAAAGACTGGCATGCTAGCTACTGTGGGGTTCCCTCCAAGGGAGCCCAACCAGGTAAGAACACAAGGTAGTTTATGAACAATATTGTTTTGTTGAAATTAATATTCCCGACAATTTTCTGCCTTTAATTTATTTCTGAGTTTGTTCACATGAATGACTTGTATTCTGATCCAACAAACAAACAATGGATCCACACTTTGCAGTGATAGCTTTGTGTTGTTTGTGGGAAGAAAATAAGGAAATTGAAATAAGGTTCACAGACTGTCATCCTGTCATCCTTAGTGTTTGTTTACCTACTCGTTTATTTTACCTTTATTATTTACCTTTAGTCATGGTCATTAGATATCCGTGAGGGTAATGAGACCACATACCAATCGCTTACCTATGAAAGGATAGTGGGGAAATAAGAAGAGATCTTCTTATGGTGATCCCCACCTCTATGACCTGTCAGCCACCTGACCCAATCCCAAGTGCCTATCATACCTCGTCTTGAACGTGGCTAGTGATGGAGCAGTTATTATATTTTCTGGTAGTGCATTCCAGGGGTCGATGACCCTGAGGCCAAACCAATTTCCCTTCATTGTGGTGCGCCAGTGGTCGGGTTTGCTTAGTTTCATGGAGTGGCCCCGCAGATGGTTAGCATTTAATTCAAAGAACCTTGTGTAGTGGACGGCCTCGTAGCCATGCGGCAGCTTGAAGGTCTGGATCATGTCCCCTCTCACTCTCCTCTCCTCCAATGTCTGCAGGCCAAGGTGCTGGCAGCGTGACTCATTGGGTAGTTGGGTGAGACCTGGTGGCTGGTACTAACTTTGTTGCCCTCCTCTGCACCCTCTCCAGGGCCTGGATGTCCCGTACCAGGTACGGAGACCATGACTGGGCTCCATAGTCCAGGATGGGGCGGACTAAAGAGAGTTAGAGAGGCAACAAGATGTCCTTGGTGAGCACACTGAAATTCCTCTTGAGGATACCTAATCTGCTGTTTGCCTTGGCAGCCACAGTTGTTACGTGTACTGAGGACTTGAGGTCATTAGCCACAACTATTCCAAGGTCCTTTTCCTGTGATGATTTACCCAACGTACTGCCATTCAACTGATAGTCTGCTTGTTGGTTTCTGCGGCCTTTATGCATGGTCTTACACTTTTCTGTATTAAAAGTAAGCAGCCACTTTTCACTCCAATCTTCCAGGTGTTTCATATCCCGTTGGAGAGCATCCACATTCTCCACGTTAGTGTACGTAGTACATATTTAGATCCCTTGGTGAATGAATGGCCTGGCTTTGTTATCTCTGGTAGTGCACTTTTTCACATGGACTGTGCCTGTGTTTCCTGCTTCATTTCGATTATTTGGCCTCTCTGGATTGTCCATTTTTTCTCTGGCTGGGATTCTCTGATGACCTCGAGGGAAGCACGCAAGTTTTTTTGACTCGGCTATTTGGTTCTTTGTTAAGTCTGGTCTAATGCAGGCTTTCTTGTAGGCATCATGACTGCTGTCTCACAATTCCTTAGCTTTGTACAGTATTGTCTACCTGTCTCCAATAGAATCAAGCTCTTATCTTCAGTAGTTGGTCCTTCCCTTCTCTAGCACTACCAATTCATGATGCCATTTTTATCTTGGTGATCAGCTTGAACTCTTCTTTAATCAGGGTTGTGGCCAACTGAATGTCCTCTACTGGTGTGTTTTGCTCTGCTAAGTTGGCAACAATCAGATTCTGTGAACGGAAGACTATTGCGTGCCGATCTTATTAAATGTTGGAAGATCTTCAATGGTATGTTAGCTATAACACCTACGGATCAGATCAGATTCTGCTTCCTCTGTTCGATTTGTTCAAGTTCTGTGAGCCCCTGCCTCAATATCCTTGTGTCACTGAATCCAGAAGCTGGAACTGCCTCCTCTTTTTTCATGCTTGAAAGTTGTATCTCCAAAGCCTGGAGTGCAGCTGTTGTTGTGCTTACTGTTATAGTGCTTACAGATACAGCAGCCGTACCCCGTTGTCATCCCCAATTAGTACAGCTGCCGTACCTGTGAGCACAGGAGCTCCAAACACAACCTCTCACCATGCCGGGCGGGCCTAGTTTTTGGTTTTATATTTGTTATATGTATTGTATGTATTGGTGGAAAGACTTAAGACAACATATATTTCCACATGACAGTATCACGCATCAGATAATATAAACTTTGATGTAATTAGTGACCATTTACCGAACTCAAATGAAGCTGAACAAAACTTTATGAAGATCTGATTTAACTCTTAATTCTTAGTCATCAAAATTCGTAGCGTATCATGAACAATAATATATTTTACATATATTTACACTATATTGGAAAATTATGTTTACATTATGCAAATATATATATATATATATATATATATATATATATATATATATATATATATATATATATATATATATATATATATATATATATATATATATATATATATATATGCAAAGTACGTATTCTAAAGAAATTGTGTAATTAAAGCTAAAATACTGACTTTTTGACATTGTGTTAAACCAAAATTGTGTATTTTAAACTTATGTAAAACGAGAGGTATGTTATAATAATAATGTTAATAATACTGATAATAATAATAATAATAATAATAATAATAATAATGATAATAATAATAAATGAAACAAAATGAAAGGTACAATTATTTTTTGTAAGAGGAAGTAGAAGTAGGTATTGTGTAAGAGGTAGATGTGGTTTATGTGGTGTTGGTAGAGAGATGGGTGAATGATATACTTGAAGAGAAGAGAATGCATGCTAGAATTATATTCATTGAACTGGTCGTGAACAAAAAGATTGGCAGTGTAAGTTAGTTAATACCTTCAGGTCTGCATTGATGTATCCAAATTTAGTGCAGTCATATATTAGTTTATTGAGCAGTTGTCACTTCATAATTCTAGCTACACCAAACTCTGAATAGGACGCACTATTACATCTCTTGCTTTTCACATTTCTTGTCGTAACTCTTCACTGTATACTGACGTACGTACATATCTACTAACAGTTATGAGGTCTATTCTTACTATGCCCTCTGTCATAAGGAGTAACTAACCGGGTTACTTAAAATGTCCCAGATCATTCCTGCAGAACATTCCATACATAATGACAGAAAACCAATCCTCACCTTCCCAACAGAACAGCAAGTCATCTGGCCAGTAATGTCTGAGAGTGGCAAGAGAGGATGGAAACGTGGGACTGGAAGCTGGAGGGGAGGAAGAGGGAACTGGAGGGGAAGAGGGAACTGGAGAGGAAGAGGAGGTAATTGGAGGGGCCAAGGAGGAAGCTGGAGGGGTCAAGGAGGAAACTGGAGGGGAAGAGGAGGAAACTGGAGAGGAGCAAGCAGTCAAGGTAAATAGTTAAGTGTTCCATTCTTTGTTCGTTGTTATCATTAGGGAGACTTATGGAGTGTAAACTTGTACTAAAAGAACCAAAGTCACACTCCAAAACGTTACATTCTGATCATGACATGTACTTTCATTCAACATGTTTTGAATTGTACTTCCTTTTTTTTTTTTACTTGTCTTCTCTTCCTTTTTGGCTTGTTGATTTATTTTGATTTTTTTTTTTTAATTGAATTTCCGCTAATTTTCTGAATATGGTTTACTAACAAAAAGTGTATAATGAAGGCAGTTGTCCCTTGACATGTAATGTGACAGTAACCTGGTATTGTTTGCAAGTTTGTTGCCCAGGAAGTTAATGTTACGAGTCAAGAGACAAGTGTCTTAGTTATAATCTTTTTGTAAATAAACCATAGTGATAAAATTAGTAGAAGGTCTGAAACTATCTCTGCCAAAATAGGAATCACAAGACACTGTGTTTAGCTATGTGTCAATGTGAACTTAACATATAAGCATGACCGCATGACCACACAGAAAAGTGTCACTTCATTACAGTTTACATTTACTTGTGCAAATATATAGGTGAGTAGTAATGTAGTATTGTTTGATTGTGGCAGGAAATAAAGAATGAAAGTGTTGTGATAGACACACCTGTGAAGGAATCATAAAGGCTGGAGCTCATTAAGTTCCATCATGTTAAGTGTTTGCTGTACTGCTTTTGGTGTTTATAATCCACATTGTTTTGATAGGTTTGGAGGGGTCAATGCCCCCACCCTCTCCTCCTCCGTGGCTCCCGTCCCAGCCAGCCATCACCTCACTGCTGCCTCAGGTCCCCACACCCTACAGAGGCTGGACACTCTACATGACCCACAGTGAGTTCACATTAGCAGATTGGTTTTATATTTACATATGTATTGTATATGTAATACTTTGTAGCATGATGTTGGCTAATTCTGATCTTTCAAAGTGCGCGTGCGCGCACACACACACACACACACACACACACACACACACACACACACACACACACACACACACACACACACACACACACACACCATCAATGATACGGCCAAGATTGGAGTATGCAGCGGTAGTGTGGTCGCCAAGGTTGAAGAAGGACGTTGAAAAGTTGGAGAGGATTCAGCGAGCAGCAACAAAAATACCAGCAAGGCTAAGCGACCTTCCGTACGAGGAAAGATTGAGAGAACTAGGACTGATAACCTTGGAAGAAAGGAGGCAGAGAGGAGATTTAATAGAGTTATATAAAATTCACGAGGGAATGGAGATGATTGACAGAGTTGATTTGGTGATCAGGGACATCAGTGGTAGAAGAGGACATAGCAAGAAATTAATAAAGAGGGTATGCAGAAGAGACTTTAAGAAATATAGTTTTCCACATAGAAGTATAACTGTCTGGAACGAGCTCGATGATGAGATTGTGTGTGCAAAAACAATTCATGATTTCAAGACAAAATTGGATGCAAAGAGATACAGAGACGGGACAGCACGAGCCTAAGTGTGGCTCTTTTCCTGTATAACACAACTAGGTAAATACACACACACACACGCACACACACGCACACATCTTACTAGAAACTTGATTGTAGGAAAGTAATATTATCACCACAACCCACCCATCTCTGTTGATTCCAGCCGTGATATAAGTAACCCGTATCCATATTGCTTTCAACTTTCAGAATACAAGAAATGCTTATAGAAAAACAGCCTGTGTTATAATTCATAACTACCCTTCTTGACCCACCAGCCTACAGTGAACACTCCGAGACAGTGGGCTTTGTGCGTACCTTTGAGAAGTACTTGCGACAGAACTACAACAGTGGTCTGCGCACTGAATTGGAGCAACGCAGGTCCTTCTCAGTCGACCTTAAGATGCTACTGAATGATGAGAATGTGAAAACAGCAATACCAGACTTGTCCAACTTGGTTTTGAACTCTCCAGAAGGTGTCATCAACTGCCTTGGCTTGGCAATGCATCAGGTGGGTTGTGGGAGTGTACCTTTGGTTGTGGGTCCTTGGTGGTGGGTAGCAAGTGGGGTTGGGGTATGGTGACATCTTATAGTTAAAATCACTTGTATATAAACATGGATAAAGATGGATTTCAGTGATGCACAAGATCATAAAGCCATAGATTAATTGCTGACTCTCCTATGACATGGTCTCAGTTACTGACGGAAGAGGTGGAGGCTGAGCTGAAGGAAGAGGCAGAGGAGGTGTTGGGTGGATCAACAGATACCACTGACGAGGCAGCTCTGGAGTCCTTGGTGCCTGACACACAGCTGCCACACATCCATGCTCGCCTCATCAACCACGCCAAGATCACCAAGCTCATCTCCCTTAAATCCAGCTACTATGGTAATCATCAGTTGAATTAATCCTCCTCACTTGTTGTAATGCCATTTAAAAGTCATGTGAATAATGCATGACTCAACAGGATTCAATTGTCTGTCATACTAATGCTAAAGTATGTGATCTTACTACCAGAAAGTTGATTATGAGAAACTAGATCAAGGAAGGGAGTTCAAGAGTCACATAAAGAGTTAAACATCCTTATAGTTAAGTCACTGGCTTTGTCATTGTACCACATGAACCATATAACATGTAAACCACCACACACCACACCATTACACATGTTTGTCATCACACAACACACTACAACTGCAGGCAAGCTGGTGAGTGTTAGAGGGACAGTGGTTCGTGTGAGCTCCATCAAGCCCCTGTGCACCAGGATGGCCTTCTCCTGTTTGGGGTGTGGAGGAGTACAAGGCATCAGCCAGCCGGAGGGACACTACACAATGCCCACGTCCTGTGCTGCCACGCCAGGGTGCCGCTCTAGGTCCTTTGTGCCGGAGAGATCACATCGTCTCACTCAGACTGTGGACTGGCAGACCTTCACTGTGCAGGAGATTATCAGTGATGACCCGGTGTGTGTGTGTGTGTGTGTGCGTGCGTGCGTGCGTATTTACCTAGTTGTGGTTTACGGGAGGGGAGTAATCTGATGGTATCCCGTCTTTGTATCCCTTATCTAGTTTCTTCTTAAAGGCATGCACAGTCCTAGCCTTCACAACGTCCGTTTTATTTACAACTCTATGAGAAAAACTATACTTCTTGATGTCCCTTCTACAGTTTTCCTTTTTCAACTTTAAACCATGTCCTCTTGTATTCCGTGTATCCAAGGGTAAAAAGTCTTCTTTATCCACATTCTCCATACCATTCACCATTCTATAGACATTTATCAAATGACCTCTTTCCCTTCTCTCCTCGAGTGTAGTGATTTCTAATCTTTTCAATCTCTTCATAGATTAAAGTACCCATCTCAGGAACCATCTTTGTAACTGCTCTCTGAACTTTTTCTAACCTTGCAATATTTTTCTTTTTATGAGGAGACCACACGACTACCGCATATTCCAACCTCGGTCGTACCACAGAAATCAAAATCTTCTTTATCATCCTTTCATCCAGATACGAAAAAGCCACTCACCCTCTTTAATAAATTCATCATCCCTCCAGCAATTTTGTCAATATGTTTGTCTGGAGTCAAGTCCTCTGTAACAGTCACGCCCAAATCCACTTCTTTTGATTTTTCCAACCTGACACCATTCATCTCATAATCATATCGCACTCTCTTTTTACTCTTACCAAACTCCATTACCTTACATTTACTTAAGTTAAATTCCATTTGCCATGATGTACTCCAACTATTGATCTTGTTTAAATAATTTTGCAGCATCATATAGTCATTCACATTTTCAACTTTCCTCATTAATTTTGCATCATCCGCAAACAGGTTTATGTTACTATCAACTTCATCACTCAAGTCATTTACGTAAATCACAAACATTAATGGTCCCAACACAAATCCCTGTGGGACACCACTAGTTACCTTGAGCCAAGACAAACACTGGTCACGTATTACTGTTCTCATTTCTCTATCATGAAGATAATCCTCCATCCACTCTAGTAGTCTTCCTCCAATTCCTCCGTACTTTTCAATTTTCCATATCAATCTTCGATGTGGCACCTTATCAAAAGCCTTCTTTAAATCCAGGTATACACCGTCCACCCATCCATCTCTTTCTTGAATAACATCAATCACTCGAGTAAAAAGATAACAAATTTGTGGAACATGCTCTCCCCTTTCTAAATCCAAACTGGCAATTAGTTAATACTTTATGCCTCTCTAAGTGCTCCATCCATCTCTCCTTAATCACTCTCTCACACATCTTTCCCACAACGCTGGTCAAGGACACTGGGCACAAAGTTTTCCTTACTTCCTCCTTTAAATATCGGTGTGATATTTGCCCTCTTCCAGTCCTTAGGCACTCTTCCCTGCGTCAATGATGTTACCACCACACTATGAATTTTCCCAGCCAATTGCTCAGTACATTCCTTCAAAATCCAGTTTGAGACTCCATCTGGTCCCATTGATTTATTGACATCAAGCTCCTTCAGCATCTTAAGTATTTCCTCATTCGTAACAGAGACAGTGTTCATCGAGATCCTTTATATGTGTGTAGACCACATATTGCTGCATATTCAAGTGTAGTTTGTTTTAATGGTGTTAAATTACCAACTGACCTGTATCTGGTGCCTGTTCCTGAAAACTACCACCAGGGGATGGCCAGGATAGAAGAGTCGATTAATTATTGTTCTTACATTCTCTTATCATCATGTCCTCCTTATTCCCTTCTTCCACCAACTGCCTTTACCATACTCGTATACACTCTCTTTGTCATCTCACTCTATTTATATACCTATGTTTATTGTGTGTGGGTGTGTTTTTTTTGTTTTTTTTTGGTGTGTGTGTGTCTGTCTGTGTATCTGTCTGTGTGTGTGTCTGTCTGTCTGTCTGTCTGTCTGTGTGTCTGTCTGTGTGTGTGTGTGTGTGTGTGTGTGTGTGTGTGTGTGTGTGTGTGTGCCTACATTGATGTGGTTGTCTCGGTGTTTGGCAGAGGGAGGGCGGCAGGATCCCTCGCACTGTGGTCTGTGAAGCCAGGGAAGATCTAGTGGACTCCTGTGTGCCGGGAGACTTGGTGACTGTCATTGGCATAGTTAAGGTGTGTTACTGTCCATCATCTATTGTGTTGAATATTATATCAATTGTTACACAGACATGTCAACTTTCCTACACTGTTCATCCTCACCCAACACAACACTTAGATTCCTGAGCCTGTCATGCATGATGAGTTTCTTGTTCAGCAAAGTTAAGTTTTTATGGGAAAAATTATTTAAATACATCATAAACTTAACTTAAAAGGCTTAAAATGTTTGAATGCCTGTGAAGAAAATTAATGAAATTGTGAATATGTCATGATGGGTAATTTTTTTGGACATTTTACCCATTTGTGCAATTACAGATTTTATGTTTAGTGGTCATGTTTGGGAAGGATGGACAGTACACCTTTTTCTGAAGTATCCATATTGTATATTAGAACCTTTGCTCACTTCAATCTTCTCACTAGAACCATCCTTTCCTCAAATATCCTACATTCCAAAACTATTGAGGAAACCACCTGGACACAAGAACACATTGTTGTAGTGTCAGGTGTCAGTACTTACATGCCTGGCCTCACGCTGTTCATGTTTTGTCATCACTGGCAGGTCAGCCAGAGTCAGGAGGGTCGTGGCACCAAGGGAGACAAATGCATGTTCCTGCTGTACATTGATGCTTCATCGATCACCAATGACAAGGGCAGAGGTGGTGAATCAGCTTCTGTCGGGATTGAGTTCAGCCTCAAGGATTATTATGGCATTCAGGTGAGGCTTAGTGGTGCACCAGTCTGTATTTACACACATGGAGACTCATTTGTGAAGTGGCATTCAGGAAAACCAGAAACACACAGTATAATACAAGACCGTTTCTGCTTTATGGCAATAGTATATGGATTCCTTGGGGGGGGATTTCCAACCCTCATCCCTCATTTTATTTTGTTATCTTTTACATCAGAGAATATAAAACAGTTTTTGTTAAATCCACAAATGTCAAGGCAATGCACACACTTAGCCAAGAAAATGTGTGTCCATCACTCCCTTGACACACACTCATCTTGGCAGGAAATCCAAGCTGAGCCTAACCTGTTCCGTCTTCTGGTGGGGTCACTCTGTCCTTCCATCTATGGTCACGAGATGGTGAAGGCAGGGCTGCTCCTGTGCCTCTTTGGGGGCTGTGGCCGGAAAGGCAAAGGAGGGACATCATTGAGGGGCAACTCACACATACTGGTGGTGGGGGATCCAGGCCTTGGCAAGAGTCAGATGCTGCAGGCGTGTGCTAAGGTATCTCCTCGAGGTGAGTTATGGGTGTGATGGTGGTGAGTAAGAATATGATGGGGAAGGGAGGTGTGAGTCTGACAGTAATGGGGAAGTGGGAGAGGCAATTGAACTGATGAGATGGCTGTGAGAAGGTTAAGCAGGATTATAGTGTTAGAAGTGAGAGGTAAGGCAGCAAATGGAGACCAATAGGAGGATGACAAGACAGTGAGAAGTGAGTGAAGAGTATTGAGTAAAAGGACACAAGTTACAGTAAGCAACAACTTATATAAATGACAAACTTTACATACAGCACACAACATTTCATGAAGTGTTAACCTTTCATACTATTGTCTTAAAGGTGTTTATGTGTGCGGCAATAGCACCACCACCTCAGGCCTGACTGTGACCCTGTGTCGTGAGGGCGGGGGATCGGGGGACTTTGCCATGGAGGCGGGAGCCCTGGTGTTGGGTGATCAGGGCTCCTGTTGCATCGATGAGTTTGACAAAATGAGCAGTCAGTATCAGGTGGGTGGATGGCCTTCAACATTTCTCATCTTATTGTGAATAATATTGTGTGTTCAAAGTATCAGTGATGTGATTTAAATGATCTTGAGACTTAGGAATCATTGTATACTTGTTGACATGATGTTTGTCACTTTTGTTCAGGGTCTGATGGAAGCCATGGAGCAGCAGACCATCAGTATAGCCAAGGCGGGCGTATTGTGCACACTGCCCACCCGCACCTCCATCCTGGCAGCAGCCAATCCTTGTGATGGCCATTACAACAGGGCAAAAACTGTCTCTGAAAACTTGAGGCTCAAACCTGCACTGCTTTCTCGTTTTGATCTGATCTTTGTTCTCCTTGACAAGCCAGATGAGGTTATTAACCACTCATTTAATTCTTCTGAAAGATTTATTGTCTTTCTGCAATATTCTTTCCTTTACTGATTAATTAATTATTACTCCATCATTATCATACTCTATTATGAGATTATGGCACCATCAGGAGCTGGACTGCCGCCTCTCCAAGCATGTGATGGCGCTGCACAGTGAGACGGCCGACAAGATGGGTCACTCATCCTCCTTTAGAAGCAACAACACCAGCTTCACTTCTGTCTCCTCCACTCACAATGATGATAAGCCTCTCAGGTGAGAACTCATCTTCAGTTTGCACCAAAAGTTACTGTGCTGACTCGAAGTTGCAGTAATTATTCACACTAAATGTAATTCTCTAACAATTTAGATTAAGGAGACTATTGTACATTGGGCAGCGATGAACATCCTCTTCCTTCTTCTAGACAATACTCAGCCATCATCAGCACTCTTATCACTTACCAACAAGTGTATATGTATAAGGCTGAGTTTCCATCTTAGTCTGCTTTCTGGTCTCATATTGCTTTGCTGTTTTTGAGTATTATAATCCACTAGATATGGATGGAAAGTGCATTGATATGAAAATATTCAGACATCATAGATCTACATAAAGCAGGTCTTAGTAACAAAGAAATTTTTACTCAGAAACTAATATTATAATTCAAAGCTAGCAACAACAAAGGCTCATCTCTCCCACGGAAGCCATCTGGGAGTCTTATAAGGTATCTGAGAGGATATGCAAACTTCATTGGAGGCAATTGCAGGTTAAACATAAGAACATAATGAGGCTGCAAAAGGCCAGTTGACCTACACAAGGCAGCTCCTGTGCACCTAACACTTACCATCCTAGCCTTACAGGATGCCACCTTAAGGAACACAATCTTAATTTACTAGTTGGTATTTCCCTTTATACAGTTCATGACACTTTTGGTGCGACTTTGGTTAACAGTTACTGTGCCTAAAAGAACCCACTAATAAATGACTCAGAGGAAGAAAAGGATTCAGTTTGCAAAGAAGCAACACTGAACCTTAGATAAGTGGTGTGATGGAAGCACTTTTTTGTGTGATTGGTTCAACATACAAAGTGTACATGCACCCACCCAGCGTTTGATCCCAATCACCCCGACTACACTCAAACAACTACAGAACACTCACAGTTTGTTGCTTTATGGATCCTTAAATTTCCATGGTGTTGGTGATCTGTTGTGTTTCCTAAAAGCACGATGCATCGCTAAAGAAGTGTTTTTGGAACTGTTCATTAATCATTTGAAAAGACTCATGCCAATATTCTCCTGCAGGATGGAACACAAACTCATAATGATAAAATAATAAAGGAATGGCTAAGTTACTATGAAGTTGACCTCATAAAAAACTGGCCTGGTAATTCACCCGATATTTCTATAATAAAGAACTTATGGGAATAATGAAGGTCAAGTTTGGAGACCGTGACACCTCCAGACTCTTCAAACAGAGATAGAACTTCACATTTGTTGGGGTGAATTCAAGCCTAAAACACTGTAACATTTGGCTGATAATGTACCAAAACATCTCAAAGACGTGCTGAAAAAAATATGGAAATGCAATAAAGTACAAAGTTCCACATGGGATTACAATTTTTGTAATGCTAGTGGTCTGATAAGAAACACACTCCCAAAAATTTGTAGGTGCAGTAACTTTTGTCTCAGACTGAGTATTGCTTCTTATCTTGTAATGATGTTGATGAATTTTCATAATACACATATGTGATGATCATGTTTGAGTGTGGCATTACAATTCCTCTCATCTCATTTCCTTCCTTTAATTTTCTATAATTTCCTTACCATATTATTTATTTATTTGTCTTTATTTTTTGCCTCCACTTCCTTTTCCTTTGTTGTGCAGTGAGTACCTGAAACAGCCTGCATCAGAACCCTTTGACCCTGTCCCACACCAGCTGCTGAGGAAGTACATCTGTTATGCACGTCGTTATGTCCAGCCTCACCTTACTCCTGCTGCTGCCAAGGTGTTGCAGGAGTTTTACCTTCACCTACGCCAGAACCACAGCCCTGATACCTTACCTGTCACCACACGACAATTGGAGTCACTGATCCGGCTTACACAGGTGATGCCTAAGTCAGGCCTCAAGGGGTGTGTCACCTTTATGTCACACTCTTTCCTGTTAACGGCTTTGTTAGCTTTCATCACCCATTAATAATGACATGATAATTAATGGTGATACAGACACACACATAAAGATGTTAAGGACACACTCTAAAGATTCTAACTCCCTGTCCTGCCCCTTCTTCTTCTCTAAGGCACGGGCACGCTGTGAGCTTCGGGAGGAAGCCACAGGACAGGATGCTCAGGAGGTGATTGAGGTGATTCGCTTCTCTATGAAGGATGTGTTTGCTGATGACCTCACTTTAGACCAGTTCCAGATGTCACTGGGAGTGGCTAAGACAGGCTCCAGAGGACCAGTGAGTTATCGTTTTATACTTATATTCATATTGCCTGCAAAAAATATGCAGAATGGGTGAGAAACAACAAAATCTTAATTTCCTTTATTTTATTAGTTTGTGTGGCCACCTCATGCCTTGAAAACAGTATGTATGCATCGATGCATGGAATCATTTAGTTTTGTGCAGTATTACTGGTGAAATCAGTGCATCCAGATATCTTTAATTGATTTGATTCAATGAATCAAGGAAATGAAGAAGTGTTCCTTATTTTATGTTTGAACTCCATGTGAGACCACAGCTTCTCAATGGGATCCAGGCTTGGAAGGATGTTCACCTGGTTGTCTACCAATCATTTCATGACCTTTGTCTTATGGCACAGTGCATTATTCTATTCTATAGTCTTTAACTCTTCATTCCTTCCGAGATCTTCTAATGAGATGGTCAAGATAGAATAGTTCTTGCACTGTCTTGTCTTGCATAATGAAGTTGCAGTAGTGGATATCATAAAAATCTACCATATGGCCACACACAACTTCAATGTAGTGATGTTCATTATTGTAATTTTGTTGGGAGGTACATACAACCCTCCACGCCACATCTCTCCATTGAAGTAACCCCAAACCATGACTCAGGGTGGCTGTTTGACACTCAAAGAGAGTCGTGTGTGAGGGACATCTCTGCACTACACTGGAAGGTTGATTCGTCACTTCATACAACTTTTCTTTAGTGCTCAACTGTTAAATCTTTGTATTTCCTTGCAAAACTTAGATGAATTGCATATAACTTCATAGTCAGAAGGGGTTTGCTGGTTGGGGAATAGAGATCCAGCTTGATTTATTTTTTGCAGGAATTAATTAATTTTGTGGAATGGTGAACTCTGCAACGTTTCCAAAGATGTTGGGATGGATAGGATTGCTTCAGTTATCTTCTTGTAATGTGTGGATTGTTCAACATTTCCCTCTTGATTAGCATGTCAGTAGCTTCTTATGTCTGTCTGGGATGCAAAGGTACAAGTTTACAAGGTTCAGTCTCACTTTATGTCATATGGAAATGAGGCTGTAAATGGCTGTTTGCTGATTTATATCATCTTATTTGCCTCCTTCTGGGCTAGAATCTGAGCATTTTCTTGCTCAGTAAGTTGCTTAGGTCCCATTCTAAAGTGTGGGTGGATGGCAGTGGGATGAACAATGAGGACTTGTTGATCCATCCTAACCACAACCATCCTCTTCTTGGCACACCTTGCACAGTAAAGGCTGGGGAGTGTTGTC
>JAXIVD010008673.1:0-15000 GCA_036785275.1 Cancer borealis | reverse complement strand
AGTATCAAGGGAGTCTGGCTGCCCTGATTACACCGCTCCCTCAGAGGAAGACTGAGAAGATGAGTATTGGTGACTTATGCAGGTATAGTGAAATAGCCCCATCTTCCCCCAGAAGGGGGAAGATGCGTTTTGGGACACTTACAGACAGAAGGCTAATGGAAGGTTGGATGAGAGTCAAGGAAAGCTGAAAGTGATGGTGCAGCTGATGGCCAGATCGAAAATAATGTGGTCGTGAAGGAGAATACAGGTGTCAGGCTGTAAAGATAAATGTTAGGGAAGAATACATAGAGATCCTTATAGCGGTGCCTCCCACGCGTGTGTAATGGCTGCAGCCGACTAACTGTCTGCTGTTGTTTGTAATGTTTTAGAACTGTTGACGGAAACACTGCAGAATGGCTTAGGGATGACCTCCATACATTTTTTTCTTTAATTCAACAGGTATCTGCTCCCCAAAATAAAGATTATCAAAAAAATAGTACATCCTCAAATTATAGAAAACATCTAGTTGTGAGTCCACTTGGTTACTCTCTTCAGCTTTCTTAATGGTGAGGCAGGCGACCCCAAGCCCCAACCAGTCTTCTCTTGCCACCTGCTGGACTCTGACTTGCCTCAATTGCCACTAAAGGGTAAGGCGAATCCCCTGAGCGGCGCCTTGCTGCCCTCCACAAGGCCCGGGAGTCCCCTTAGCAAGAAGGTGTGAGTCGAAGTGTGTTTATTGCCAACTAAGGCAGTGGCCTGGTGCTGCTGCAGGTCCTCTAGGTGGACGGCCCAGCTGATGAAGAACACATCCATGCTACCTTCAAGCATTCTAAACGCGGTGCCGCTCAGGCAGTAGTTTGCTTTTAGACTTGGTTTTCCTGCATGGAAGACAGTCAAAACACCGCATACATTTCACGGTATTCAGAACGTGTTAAGGAAAGGAAAAACTTTAGAGAAATAGAAACAATGTCGAGGGTCATGCATAAAAGATTTGGCATAACAAAGAAAAACAATAATTGACGAAGACTATAAAAAGCTTCCATCAGACAAATAACAGGTCCTCCCATCAGCCACGTGAACTGGCTAATGACGTCAAAGACAGATCAAGGAGTTAATTGTATACAATTGGCCAAGAAAATATCAGACATTTCAGAAAAATAGCAGTAATTGTGTATCCCTGCAACACGAACCGTTACTGGTGGACTACCGCCCCGACAGGCCCTTCAGGCTCTTCAGGCCCTCCGCTCTTGAAAGTATTAAAGGTCACGCTAGAAATTTAGAATATGTAAATCATAACATTTATCTCAGAACATTAAAGAAAGCTAATGTTTTCTTTTTTTGATAATTAATGAGCCATCTGTGGCAGCCTTTTCCCATTTCACATCAAACTTCGAAAATTATCACATAAGTTTCTCAGATTTCAAATGTTACATATATTTGTAATGAACGTATGAAGTACAGCTTTGTAAATGAAGGTACCTGTAAATAAGAGTGTCCCATAGGTAGCACGTGTTCCTTCATGGGTGGGTGAGACCGCAGCGCCACAGGACAGGTGCATATCAACCTGTCACTGTGGCGGCATTACCTCTCATCACAAGTAACGAGAACCAAAGGGGAGCGTAAACTTTCTGCCACTACCTCGCGTGTGAGTGCTGTCCAGGCTCCCTACGCTCGATCCTCGGTCGATTGTTGACGGAGGCGAAGCCATTCTTCTTTCTGTTTTGTCTGGAAGGAAGAGGAAAGGCGGCTGATGGCTTGGGCAAGCAAGCCCGACTTTGCATGACCTTGTTTTCTTCACCGTCAGCACTTTGCGTTGCGGAAAATAACGGAGAAAACATTTTACAATTTTTTAGACAATGTGCGTGTTGGCATTTTCCTTGGCTAGTGAGTGTGATGGAATGAGTCTATTCCTGAGAGCAGTCAATTACGTCTTTTAAGTTGTAAATAAATTTGAAAATATACATATTGAGGTTCTCAATGATTGAATAAAAAAAAGTCTCCATCGAGGCCCCAACAGCTTCCGTGGACCGCCGCTCCTGGTGCTTCCGACACTAGTGTTTAGGTTTGTGTTGTTTGTTTTGTGTTTTATTGTTACCTAAAGAGTGCAATGGCGTGCGTCCGGGCCACCTCGGCAGTTGTGCAGGAAACAATTACTTCACCGGGACTTTGCAACAACTCACCCTTTTTGTCTGGGATAATTTGATTAGCTTTCTTTCCGTTCAGTCCACTTTGAACTTCAGTTAAAAAAAGTCACATGGTTTTGTTGTTTTGGAATTTTTTCTTTTTGTTCTGGAATTTGACGGCGATTTATGGTGCAGCAAGCAACAGTGTAGTAGTGAGCGGTGGGCAGCGACGTACGCAGCGACGTACGCAGCGACGTACGCAGCGACGTACGCAGCAACGTACGCAGCGACGTACGGCCGCCGCCGTTTGTCCCAGCCGAGGGTCGGTAATGAGGTGTTGTGAGGAGCGTGAAGGCGTCTGGAATTGCCTCTTGCCTTACACAGAAGGACGTTTCACTTCTAACTGTCCTTAAAAACTTCGTTGGAACCAATTTCAAACTTTCTTCATAAACGTTGATGCCTCGTTCACCCATTTCCAGTTTTATTATTTGGTGGAATAACTCTTTAGCCTATGTATGCAAGGCTAGTCTTACAAACGAGACGGACATACATTCGTTTCACGTAGTAAAATAATTTCAGACAGTAATCTAAGCATAAGGCTTGATATCACATATCATATGCACGAAACTCGACCTTTAAAGTGAATATGAAATTTCATTTGTTTTTAGGAGCCTGTGTGGCAGAGGGTGGGGCCCGCCGCCCCTGCCTCCCTCTCCCTTCCGGCCTGCGGCGCTCCCCTGACAGGGCCTCGCCGCGGGTCGTTTGATGTTTTCTATTCAGTCTGAGACACCAATCAGGGCCGCTTTCAGCCGTCCCTGTGCGTACCGATGAGCAGCGGCTGCGCCTTCAATGCTCAGCCCGGTAATGGCTCTCCGGCGCTCCTTCAAACCACCATTAATCCTAAACAAAGTCCTAAATGAGTCCGCTCGGCTTAAGACTTAAATATTTCTACGTGAAATGAAAAGTTGGAAAGTTTTCAAGACTGGAATGAAAATATTTTGCATCATCCCCCTAATGACTACCGGCGGAGACCTGGCAGGGACCACAAATGCAGAAGAAATAATTTAATGAATCCTTTGCTCATGTCTGAAGTCAAGAATTAAGAACTCTGAATAAGGAACTACATTTATATAAGAGGCTTGTGGTGTAATTCATTCGTGTGTTTGGTGTTTTAATGAAGTGCTTAGAAACATTTATGACTATTGCAAAGAACTCGGGCATTAGTCTGCTGGAAGGAGGCAGCGTGGGCAGACGAAGAGGAATGTGACCGGACAAGAGGCTGGTGGAGGTAAAATAGGTGGAAGGGAAAGTGTTAGCAGACGAGAGTAGGAAGGAGCAAGTAGAAAGAGAATGAGTTGGCACATTGAATGAGAGCTTGCGAAGAGGAAGGATGTCAAAATAGCATACATGTAGGAAGGAGATATAAGGGAGAGACATTTTGAAGATGAGTACCGATGAATAACTCACAACTCAACTTGAGATTTGAAGCTGTTCTGGTAATTTGCTGTTACATGTTTAAACACTTAATACCTACAGTATATGTTGCAGTGGAGACTGTGGTGCCGTGAGAAACAGGTGTATGTGATTCTGTTTTGAGGATTAATTGTTGTCCCTCGGATGGGTAACGAATGGGTGGTCATGAGGTGTTAGCGATGGTTTGTTATACTTTGTTATGCTTACAGTGCTTCAAGGAGCCTCTACTCCGCCTGACGTTCTACTCTTTACTGTCTTCCTTGGACCTGTATGTATGAAATGAGGCCATTTTGTACTGATAGAACACCTGCTGACTCCTGTTCTAAAGTCCACCGTAGTCTTACTCTGTGCCATGACCAAGTTGATATAAAACAATAAGGGCATATGTGTGTTGTGAGTTTGGTCCTCGTTGGGTGCCAGGTAGGGCTAAGTCGTTGTAAACACAATGTAAAGGCAAGGGTCTGACTCCCTTGGTCAAGATACAGCATTCAGCCACCCTCTTGCTGTTCTATATTTGACGCAGAAGCGCTGGTGGCAGACTCGTGTGCAATATTCCTCTGACTTTCAAACAACATGCCTTCGTGATAGTCGAAAAGGATTTAAAACTCCAATTTTGTTTCTACCTTAGAAGTTTCGAAACTGCAAATTGAAATGAAAATTGCCCAGAGTTTTCTTAACTTTCAGGATAAAGTTTTATTTTTTCCTTGTGGTACACCTGCCGGCCAGAGGTGGCAGCAGCCTATCGCCTAATGGCTCCACCACCGCTTGGATCACCTCAACCTTTACAAACCATGTCTTCAGACCACGCCCGCTGCAGCACACCCCCACCACGTTGAAGGAACACTTAATGGGCTTGTTTCACACACACACACACACACACACACACACACACACACACACACACACACACACACACACACACACACACACACACACACACACACACACACACACACACACACATGCACTCGCACACTTAAAGCTAGAAACTGCACAATCATTTGAAGACATTATGAAGTAACGTTATTAGGTATGCAGTGTATGCAGGTAGAGAGCAATGGTGAGATGTTGGCGACAGGTGGTGTGTAGAAGGTGGCGGCTGTGGTTAGGGTGATTGCGAGGGACGAAGAGGAGCAGCTTCGGGATCTAGGAAGGGTTGGACGCAGCAGAAAAGGGAGGTGCGGGATAAGGGTAAGTAGGATGATGGAAGTTCAGGGAGGATGGGCTGAGGGAGACATGTAAGGATGTGAGCATGATGATGATGATGATGATGATGATGATGATGTAGGAGCGGGAGGGCGAGGGTTGGAAGACAGAGCCATAGCCAGTGGTTAAGGTAGGGGCAGGGCGGGATGAGAAGGATCACCACGCTTAGGCGAGAATGAGGTTAGAGCCAGGGAGGGAGAGGTAGGGGCAAGGATGATGATGTAGTGACGTTGATGTGTGTGAAGGGAGGATATGCTGCAGAAGGGAAGGAGAAGGAGAAAGTAGCGGTGAAGAATGGGTGAGGAGTCTCCTCTCCTGTCACCTGGCGACTTCATTACCGCCGCTGAAGACAGTCTCAACAAGTGCTGTAAATTCTCAAAGGTCGGAAGTTCGGCAATTTTCTCTCCGGCAGTTATTTCTTAAAACGAGAAAATTTTCTGTGAATTGTGAAAATGGCTTAACTTGATCTCATTTGGTGTTATAAGTTAATGGTGTTTAACCTTTATGGTCCTAATGAGATAATACGGAAAGGGGTGTGGGCGGCTGGAAGGACTTTTGTGTCGACGGAAGAAGATATGGTAGCAAAATACCTTTCAATTGAGTGTCTTCATGTATCTCGCGAGTAGTCACTATGATGTAAATATTCGTTGCATTCATCAACCTACGGATGCGGTGAATCAACACAAGTATCAGAGTTTGCATCACATTACCGCACACTTCATGCAATACAAGTGATAAGTCATATTACGTTTGTACTTTTGACTCCTTACGCTGCCTTACTGACACGCTAAGTAGAAGGAATGAACTGTATTATTTACCTTTCCACGTCATCTTTATAACCACAATAATGAGTATAATGCCATGCCCTCCCCGCTGCACGTCACGCCGCTCAAGCCTCTCTGAAACAAATGATCTCGACACACACGCAAAGCTCCATGACATTTGTGGTTCCTTAATGGTCACGATTCTTTCCCGAGACAAACAGTCACCTAACCGTCTTCTGTTGTGCCGCCGGTAACTTCTGCTCTGAATCTGAGATATACTTTTGCTTATAGTCGAGCATGCAGTGAGGGTGACCTGTTGACTTCCCATCCTTCACCTTTCCTTATTCTTGCTTACTATCCTTAGGTGAACTGATTACTGCGAGTTTAAAAGTTTTCTGTACATCAAGACAATCATCGTCTGTTTATGAAATCTGGTCGTGATGCTTAGTCTGCACAATGGTTTTTACTTACATATCGTCAATAAGAGTAGGAAGGAAGACGGTTATTGTTTAATGAATTCCTAAACTATTAATACCCAAAAGTGAGTTTGCTTTATTGTTCTTCAAACGTGATATTACTGATTAAAAAATCATTTGTTGCAAGAAGAAAAGTTTCCTATACCTTGCCTGTTTAAGTGAAAGGATGTCGTATAAGTAATGTTTTGCCCAATATTCTTGAGGTGAGTCAGGTCAGGTTTGCCAGTCGTTGGTCAGGCCGTGTGCTGTTTGCTTGATTAACCCGAAACGTCAATTAGCCCAAAGTTAGTCTATAACACGGTGCTCAACTCATCTACTGAATGGCTGCACTGCCCCAAAGTGCTGCCTGACTGTACCGGCCACCCACAGTGGTCTCTTCTGTCTCTGAGTTTCCTGGACCCACATGGTTATCAAATTTCTAATAATTCAGGTCACAAGCTGTCAACGGAAGTTCTCTGGGCGGCGAGGCGCGTAGGAATGTTTGAGTGTGGTGGAATTGAACCTGAAAATGTGTGGCGACTATAGACAGAATTCAATACCTGGTGACCTTATAGTTATTAGGCGTCGTTTTGTTACATGTAAAAAACAAGGATTTAGTGTATCTCTGAAGACATGTCGACGATCGACTGTATAGCGTCAACGCGAGAAAGAGAGAGAGAGAGAGAGAGAGAGAGAGAGAGAGAGAGAGAGAGAGAGAGAGAGAGAGAGAGAGAGAGAGAGAGAGAGAGAGAGAGAGAGAGAGAGAGAGAGAGAGAGAGAGAGAGAGAGAGAGAGAGAGAGAGAGAGAGAGAGAGAGAAAAAAAAAAGATAAAATGTATCCTTCAATTGCTAGAGGCAAGTCCTGTTACTTTTTTTTCCAGTGTGTCCCATCAGTGTCACTCCGCACAGACATCACGCCTTGGGGATACGGATAAACACTGCACCGTTGGATCAATCAAGGATTAGTCTGTTAGTCCCAAGTCAGTCCTGGAACACCGTGCTTCCAGGCCCATGTGAGGTCAAGGTCAATATAATGTCAGCGTGGGGTCATACACATTTAAGTAGATGGTCAAAGTCCCACTCTTCCTTTTACCGCGATATTAAACAATTTTGAACCTATTGTGTATAAAAACCTTAATTTACTGTTGTAAACTATTGTATGAAAAAAAAATTGCAATACGTGAAACTAAAAGAATATATCGTTCCGAGTTGAAATATATTGTATAATATTTTTTTTTATCTGGAAATAAATATACGTTGTGGGGATTTCGCTTACATGCTGAATATTGTTCACGAGCATCACACAGCCGTGCCTGCCCCAGCCCGAGGCGGGGCTCGGTGGGGCGAGGCGGGGCGGGGCGGGGCGGGGCGGGGCGGGGCGGGCTGGTGAGTCAAGGATTTTTTGTTGTTTTCAACAAATGTCTGACAGAGGAGAGACCATATTAATTTATTGCAGGAAATATTGACGTTAGATTACTCTTTGAAACATGTATCGACGAATTTGTTGTTCATCTTAGCTTTTGTGTGAATTTGTTCTCACATCGTTCTTCATAAATGACTTTCCGTTATTTTTGTTTGTATGTGTCAAAACTAGCCTATAATTTGGTTTCATTGTAAAGGCCGAGGCGAGGCTGTGGAGGTCGTTTGACGGCGTGGCAATGGAAGCGTCTCTGGCGGGGAAATGAAGCGGCTGATTTGTTTATTTTGCTCGGTATTTTCCCGTCCCGTGCGCTATAAACTCGCGCTTCAGCATTGATGGAGCTGATTTAAAGTCATGAGCTTTTAAATGACCGCTCAGACAGGCAAGATAAGGTGAATGTAGATTTGAAGCCAACTTGGTACTTTCCAGAATATTTTCGTACTCTGTGACCTAGGGGTGTGGGTGCGGGTGGACGGGTGGGGAAGTGAGGAAAGGCTGGAGGCAAGGCCCTTAGAATGCTAAAGGCCTTGGGTGGGGGAGTGGGTGGAGTGAACGTGTAGAAGAGGGAACCATTTCGTACCCTACAATCTGGAATAGTAAGGGTGGGTGTTGGTAGAGTTTAGGATGAGTAAGGGAGAGGGACGGAAATGAATAAGAGAGAGAGACGATTGGATGGGATGAATAAGGGAGGTGAATGGAACTGGAAATGGATTCATTGTAAAGTGCATTGGGTAGGAGTTTGGTGGAGTGGTGTAGATGGAAGGGTGAATATGAGTGACAGTGGCGGATGGTTTGTCATGAATGAAAGGATACAACTGTGTGAGACAGCTGTGGATCGGGGTAGGATGAATACCAAAGTGAGGATAGGGTGGTAGATAGAGCAAGGGAAGGTTAACGAGGTGGAAATGTGGACGAGAGAGTAGAGGGACATGTGAGAAGGGATCAGTCGAGAGAGGCTTAAAAAAAATTTATTAGTCGAACGTGGCTGAGGAGTTGCATCTACTCCTTGTTAATACCAGTGATGGTAGACAGTTGTGAAAGCCAAGTGGTAGGACTCACCCAAACAATCTGATCACACCATCCGCCAGGCGGGACATACTGTGAAATAGAAAATTAGACTTTAAAAATCACAGGTCGGGATGAGGTAGGCAACACAGTGGCTGCCACAAGCAGACCACAAACACGAGCAGTTACCAAGTTCCCTTTGACACAGGATTCGCACAAACACGGCGTGGAACTTGTACGCAAAGCGAGGTGATCCTGATTTACATGTGACTGATGTGCCTAGAAAGGGGCAGAGCGAAGCAGGGTTGGTAGGGCGGGGGTGTTAGGGGATTTAGACTATTGATTTGAGCAAAACAGCCCCAGAGAGACGAAAGTAGTGGTGCCCGGGGCAAGGGAGCGGCAAGGAGACAGTTGGGGAGCCGCAGGAAATGGCTTGCTGGGGCAGAAGCTAAGGAAGGGACAGAAGTTGAGGGCCAAGTTTGTAGCCGAGCTGAATCCTGAGGCTTGTTGTGTTTTATGCCTTAGTCTTATGCTTACTTATTCTCGCTGTGTGTGTGTGTGTGTGTGTGTGTGTGTGTGTATGTGTGTGTGTGTGTGTGTGTGTGTGTGTGTGTGTGTGTGTGTGTGTGTGTGTGTGTGTGTGTGTGTGTATGTGTGTGTGTGTGTGTGTGTGTGTGTGTGTCTGTGTGTGTGTGTGTGTGTGTGTGTGTGTGTGTGTGTGTGTGTGTGTGTGTGTGTGTGTGTCTGTGTGTGTGTGTGTGTGTGTGTGTGTGTGTGTGTGTGTGTGTGTGTGTGTGTGTGTCTGTGTGTGTGTGTGTGTGTGTGTGTGTGTGTGTGTGTGTGTGTGTGTGTGTGTGTGTGTGTGTGTGTGTGTGTCTGTGTGTGTGTGTGTGTGTGTGTGTGTGTGTGTGTGTGTGTGTGTGTGTGTGTGTGTGTGTGTGTGTGTGTGTGTGGGTGTTTGTGTGTGTATGTGTGTGTATGTGTGTGTGTGTGTGTGTGTGTGTGTGTGTGTGTGTGTGTGTGTGTGTGTGTGTGTGTGTGTGCGTGTGTGTGTGTGTGTGTGTGTGTGTGTGTGTGTGTGTGTGCTTGCATGCGTGTGTGTGCGTAGCTCGTGTGAGGGTCGATGTACGTCTTATTCACGAAGCAGAGTGATGAATCCCTCAAAAATAAATTTTCATTCTGTACCTCCCTCATTAAGGAGGCGAAGGAATGTACCAACAGCAGGTCATTCCTCCATCCATTAGGTGCGATACCCAGTCGAAGGAGACACCAGAAGCAGAAGGCACGATCTTTGGTAGTTTTGCCTCGACATGTTGCCTTAAAGGTCCACCCGCCGCTCCTTGGACCCCTTTTAATTTGCTTAGGCAGCCGTAGTCAGGTTAGCGCGAGCCGAGATTAGTTTGGTTGCATTAGTTAACGAAAACTTGTGCGACTCGTAATTCTCAGAATCTTGTGTTGAGTCCTCTGAACATATATTGCTAAAAGTACAATTTCAAATTACACTGACGTGTCTTAACTTTTTAATCTGTGTAGTGAACTGTACGAATGGTTGTGTACTAAATGTGAGTAGATGTTACCCTCACTGTGCCCGTTGGGATGGTGGAAAACTCCCTGGCCGTTCTGTCAAGGGAGTGTTGACGCTACTCCCACCCACAACTGACACCTGCCTGCGGGGGGTGTCAGGTCTGGGGACGGACGCTGCTTGGTAGATGCGGGCATTCTTGATACTCAAGGCACGTCTTTCCTCACAGCTCTACCTGTCGGTCGGCATCTCGGGAGACTGCTTCCCCGTCGCCGTCCATCTCCACGGAAAATATAAAACATGACATAAACATGGTGGCGGCAAGAGTCTGGTACATACCAAGAAAGTGAGACATCGAGACCCACACACCGCCGCGACGCAGGACTCAAACACTCCTTGGCCTTCAGGAAGTGAAATGTCTGCCGTTTGAGAGCGATTCGTATCAGAAGGAAAAAAACAATTGAGGGAAAGGCATTTCTTGTAATTTCTTTCTTATTACATGCTTGTACCGTTCAGGGTAAAAGTTGCTTGTGATGAAACAATATAAAATAAAAATAAAAAATACAAGCAAAGAAGAATTATTAAATATTGAAAATAACAATTAACACTAAGATTAAGTAATTGTGATTTATCAATAAAGTTTTCCAGTATATTTGAAAATATTTGTCAGGTAAAATCTGAAATATTTACATCAATGACATCACAAATACTATAGTACACAGCCATAATGAACTCAATCATTGTTTGCACCATTTAGTATATACACCTGTCTATTAAGTAATGTAAAAAGGAGTGCAGGCAACTGGCGGACTCACAAAATATAATACTCTAATAATAGAACTAGCATTCAGACATACGAGGCGTCCGTAAGTAAAGGAACGACATCGCCAAACGTAAAAGTTTTAGTAAAGTGTGTGAAGCAAGAGGCAGACTCTTTGTTATGCCTTCCAAATGCAGCACAAGGGATAATGACTCTTACAACAACTGAACCGATGGTTTACAATCATGTAAAGAATATGTAAAGGAAATCTTTGATAGTTATTGGGGCTTAAAATATCATTATGTTCAGAGTGCTTTACCATGTTGGTCGTGTTTCTGAGTTGTGTGAAAAGTAAACAAAGGAGTCAAACAAGTCATTTACTGCATGGTGTGAAGGCCCAAAACACATAAATAACTGTGTGCCGTCAAACGTTTTTATAACATACATGACATATCTGAAAAACATGTGGGTAATACTCTTAAGAAAGTTACAGCTACACAAATGCGTGGCAAGCATTCTCCTAATAAAGTAAGTGATGCGAGGAAGCAAAGTGTTCAAGAACACATAAAAAAGTCTTCTCCAGGCGACTACAGCATTGACGAGTGCAACTGTATCAGCCTCATCCTCCGATGATGCCATCTTGTGAACTGAGTATAGCCAAGCGCCGCATATCACTTTGGTGTGAAAGCACCGTGTAGCATGTCATTTGCCACTTACCACGAGCGACGTGTCACTTTGGTGTGAAATCGGCCTTAGAGCGTTTCAGTCCACAGTTCACAGAATAACCAATTCCAAGTTTTACTTTAACTCGTGGGACACAGGTACTGATCTTTGGAAGTGAAGTAATTCGGCATTAACTGAAATTATTGATTTTTACTGAATGGGTCACATGTAATTTTGCCATTAAAAAGTATTACATATAGCTTTTTTTTTATACATACCAATATGGGCTTTCCTTCCCTGTAAGTTTGTAAGTTTTCCTTCCCCCGCTTCCTCTCCCAGCTGGAAGAGGAACCAATGTGGTGGGCGATTCTTCCCTATTTACTCCACCTTGATAATGGACGCCTCTCATCCATCTTCAAAATTCCTGGAGGCGCCAATATCGAGCGTTTCATCAGCGTCAGGTCTCGGCGTCCCGGGCGACACCTCGGCGATAATGGTATTTGTTTCATCAGCGGGAGATAAAATGATCTAATTTGTCACTAGTGTATCCCGCCTCTCGGGCCTGTTTCCTTTCACTCGATATAAGGATGGACCATGAGAGTATGCGATGTTGAGGGGAGATGGAGTCTTGATATTGGCGCCGATGTGTGTGTGTTTGGTATGTGTGTGTGTGTGTGTGTGTGTGTGTGTGTGTGTGTGTGTGTGTGTGTGTGTGTGTGTGTGTGTGTGTGTGTGTGTGTGTGTGTATGTGTGTGTGTGTGTGTGTGTGTATGTGTGTGTGTGTGTGTGTGTGTGTGTGTGTGTGTGTGTGTGTGTGTGTGTGTGTGTGTGTGTGTGTGTGTGTATGTGTGTGTATATTTGTGCGTGCGTGTGTGCATGTGTGTGTGTATATTTGTGTGTGTGTGTGTGTGTGTGTGTGTGTGTGTGTGTGTGTGTGTGTGTGTGTGTGTGTGTGTGTGTGTGTGTGTGTGTGTGTGTGTGTGTGTGTGTGTGTGTGTGTGTGTGTGTGTATGTGTGTGTGTGTGTGTGTGTGTGTGTGTGTGTGTGTGTGTGTGTGTGTGTGTGTGTGTGTGTGTGTGTGTGAGCAGAAGTCTCGGGGTCCAAAAGCCTTAAAGATAAATGCACCAATTCCTGCCTTTTACGTAGTGTGAATCATAATGTCATGCTGCGTCCCCCTTCCCTCTTACTTCAAAGGCTCTCTGAATGAATAAATTCATAAATTTAATAAAATGGTTCAACCGTGACTAACACACTCATACATACTGTGTATGAGGCAGAGGCCGCACAACGTGGCTTGCAGATACTTAGTAAGCCAAGAGTCACTCCGCCTCACGCTGTAGGCACGTCCAACATGCCAAAAGCACCAGTGATCCCAAGTGGCACATGAAGGCAAATTAATGAGCGGGCAATTCTTAGCATTACATTGCCTCTGCCTTCCACCATATGTTGTCGATCAAAAACCTGCCTCTAAAGAATCTTACTGGCACGTTTACTAGTCTGAAAAATACAAAGTGTTGAGTTATTGACATCACAGCATGTACCTACGCCAAATAACAGGCAAGAGGCAAGTCCAACTTTGCCTCCATAAAGTCTACTGGCGCCAACGGTTTGTAATATAGAAAACAAAGAAAAAAACGTACACTAGCATACGTCTGTCATCTTGGTCAGGTTCTTGGTCAGTTGATCTGCCTGTAAGAAGGCCCTTTTTTGTGTGTTTGGTGACCAGAGAGAGTTAATTGGAACCCAAGTAGCAATGCGTTGATGTTTCTGTGCACGGAGAATGGCAGGTGTCTTGCACGGCAGAGTCTTGCCCCTGATTGCCTCCAAGGACAGTCCTGCATCGTAACACAGGCACGCTCTGATGCTTGCTCTATTTGGATGTGATTATGATGATGACTGTGTTAATTTCCATGTTGTTCGTTAATTAGAACAATTGTGTGTGTGTGTGTGTGTGTGTGTGTGTGTGTGTGTGTGTGTGTGTGTGTGTGTGTGTGTGTGTGTGTGTGTGTGTGTGTGTGTGTGTGTGTGTGTGTGTGTGTGTGTGTGTGTGTGTGTGTGTGTGTGTGTGTGTGTGTGTGTGTGTATGCGTGTATGCATGTGTGCGTTCTCCTGTTTGTTATGTATTTGTTGTCTTCTGTCATTTTCTTCGTCTGTAGCTGTTGTTTGCTGTTTTTCTTTGTTTTTGAAATTTTGAAATTATTAAGAAAAATATATCTTTTACATTACAACATTTCCTCTCCTTGTCGTCGTCGTCATCCTCCTCCTCGTCCTCCCCTTCTTGAGAAATCGGACAGGCACGCTAAAATTCGGTGTCGCGTTGGGCCACAGCTGGGGGCGGAACCAGCTGCCGGGAGAAGGGAGGCTGCGTCAGCATGGAGGAAGAGGAGGAGAAGGAGAAGGAGGAGGAGGAGGAGAAAATGGTGATAGTGATGAAGGTGATGTTAGTGGGTATATCGTTCGAATAATTTTAATGATGAAAATGGTGAAGATTTTACTAAATGAAGCTAAAATGTTATCTTTGCTTCGTGTGTGCGAATGTGCGAGAAACATTGTAGTCATTGTACATGTTTCTGTTCGCTTAACTCAGCAAGTGTACATCAGACGTTGTTTATAATTGCTGATATTACGGTGACAGCACTAAAAGGTTGTGGTCTTGGGGCTTCCTACATGTAAATTATATGATGTAGCAAGGGGAATGAAAGGGAAGGTGTGGGTTGTCAGTATATCTGTTGCAATGTTGACGCGGCGTGGTGCAAGTCTGTTACGCCCCATTGCCTTGCTTCACCTTTGTTTTCTCCTCTAATAAATGTTTGACAGTTTTCCACTCCCAGACAGGTTGTACAAAGATAGGTCAACAGAGCAAGTGGAGAGGTATAGCTCCCTCCGCCCGTCATGTTCGTTTGCTTTGCAGTCTGGGAGTCACATGGAATTTTTATCTAAAGTTTGTATTGTTGTTTTGAGTTTTTTTGTAGTGTCTAGTGTTTGTTACATGCATTGATGGATTCTTTTATGTAGTTTAATTTCTTGTTTTTTTATTTTAAGATTATTTGAAGTCGATGTTGTTCATGAATTGTTGCTTCGCTGTGTTGAAATGATGAGGTGTTCTCCGTCACTGTGTCACTTCTGTAGACTCATAGTTATGGCTTTACGGAGTGGATTCATATCCGTTGAAGACAAATCTTCTCTACTCTGCTGGTGAATACTTAACTGTGGTGATGGTGCTCTCGGGAGTCGGGGCCACTATGTCAAGCATCCAAGGACAATGTTCCCCAATCTCTTCTGAGTAATGAATGTACCTAATCATATTAACTAGAAAATTCCTTCTTCGCATAAAATGATGATCGTTCCTGTTCCCCCACACAGGCCAGCAGGCGACGTTGTCCTCGTGTCGTGGGGATGGTTGATGGACATTTGTGACAGTGAGGGAATAAATAACATATACTATGAGAGAGATGGGAATGACGATAGCGATGTAGGTAGACTGGTATGAGACAAAGCCAAAATAAAAGGTGACAGCAAGTTAAGAAAGTAAAAGGAATTATCGTGACACCAAATAAGATCTATATGTACAGTATTGCGTATAGCTTTTCTCATAATTAGTATATCACTTCATAATTAAGTACTTCTCAT
>JAXIVD010008672.1:15000-16986 GCA_036785275.1 Cancer borealis | reverse complement strand
CGGGAGTCGTGTGTGAACTCGCGTGACCCTAAGGCCAGAAGGCGCGATCCCCGCTAACCCGTGCAGTGTATTCATTATCTCGGGCTAGGCCGGACGGACGGGCGTTTAGCCGACCAAGACCTAATTGCTTGCCACTTGACACTCGACGCAAACTAAGCCTTTTTAAAAGGTAAATTGCATCAAATGAATATGTTGCTTTGATGTGGCAAGTGTTTTTCTTTCTTTCTTTTTTATAGTTTGTAAAATTACTAGAGTGAAAAGAAAAGATAATTTTACGCACAAAATTAACTTTTCCCGTTTTCAAATGAGCAAATATATACACACAGCCTGTAAAGAATCTTTTATTAATGTTCCTTAGTCTGTTCTTGCTATAATTTTAAAAAACAAAATTAGAAATTTTAAGAATGACGTGAGTGAGTCGTGTTGTAATTAGTTTTCCTGGATCGTCACAAAGCCGCCATATCGCAGACCAGTGACACAAAAAATTACAATCTGTTTCCTGAGATTATCTGTCACTACTGTGTTGATGGTGGGATGTGTATAGAAGCAGTGCCTCACATCCTTCCTTCCCTCCTCCTTCACCCCTTACCCTGTCAACACTTTTCCTCCACATCATTTAGTCATCTGGTCACCTCCAAAACTAAGTCAAAAACTCACATCGACAAGCACTTCTCGAACTAAATTCAAAGTGTAATTATACGAAGTTTGGAGAAAAAAAAGTGTAGATGTTAACAGAATAACCAGAATATTTCCATAAGAAATAGGAGTAAAAACCTTTCGTATTGTAAATGAAATAGAAAAACAATTATATTACATTACAAGTAGACTACAAGAGCATATGGTGCTTATTGATTGTAAGGCCCCATTAGGTACGCCAGGCTGAGGTGGGGATGGGTGGGGGGCGGTGTGCCTGTGTATCCTGAAGCAGGCGCTGTGAGGAGGGGCTGCGAACGGTGGCTGAAGGAAGCAGTGAAACAAAGATAAGAGTCTTCACCTTTTTGATATGACGATAAGCTATTCTGTTTGACTCATGTTTCAACACACATACACACACAAGCACACGCACACGCTTACAGAAGTAAACATTTTTTTTTCTTCTGATTGTATATGTTTCTCTATTCTCAGCTGACTTTTCTTCGTCCGTGTCACTTAGAACACAGCGGACACTTTAGTTGTTTGATACCACGGTGATTGCGATATAGGACGAAACGGGGGGAATCTAGCATTTAAAAAAAAAAAAAAGATATTAAGTTAGTAAAGAAGAATTGTTGTTTTCGTCCACATAGGTAGAAAAAAAACTGTGGATTTTGCGTGTTTTGAAATGGTTAGTTTCTCGGTCGCTGGTGATAGTACGAGTATATTGTGATGTCTACCAAGGATATGTTGTCATTGGAAAATATTTATGAATATGGAAAAGACAATAAACCTCAAGAACACTAACACACACACACACACACACACACACACACACACACACACACACACACACACACACACACACACACACACACACACACACACACACACACACACACACACACACACACACACACACACACACACACACACACACACACACACACACACATACATACATACACAAACAAACAGACACACACGCACAACCTCATGATTCTGGTCTAACCTCGCCTAAGGACCTGGTACACAGACAAACACACACACACACACACACACACACACACACACACACACACACACACACACACACACACACACACACACACACACAGCTCTCATCATTCTGGTCTGACCTCGCCTAAGGACCTGGTCTGCTCTGAGCTCACTTAGCGGGTAGTGTTTGTTTTTGCGACTTTGAGTTTATACCGAGCGTCTCAGGAGCGGCATCACGCATTACGTCACTGGAGGGCCCAGAGTAAATAATGATGGTTTATTCACCGTCTCTTTAATGCCGCCTTATTTGCATATTCTTAACCAAGTCGTACATACTTAGAGATATTTGAAGTC
>JAXIVD010008672.1:0-5000 GCA_036785275.1 Cancer borealis | reverse complement strand
ACTATCAACGTCACTAAAATACACATTCACTATCCCAATACCATAATGTCATACCATACCACACCATACCATGCCATACCATACCGTCAGTACACCCAAACCAGCGCGGTAAGGCGTGGCTCACCATCTGATAGTGTCACGCTGCATCAAGAAGAGAGTGCTATCTGTTCACCATCAGGCAAAGGGAGGTGGTTACGGAGTCAGTTTCTCGCCGCGTTAGCTCACTTTTGCCTCCAACTTGCTGCTTGAATGGACCAAACCTTGAGGGGCTTAACGGGCTGACCTTCCTGACGGGCCGCTCCTTCTAAGTATGCATGAAAGTCTCCAATTCCTGTATGTGTGTGTGGGGGAGGAGGAAGGACTGCTACATATACATTTCATACTTTTTGTTATAGTTTGCATCCATGTGTGTTTTAATTTTCATGTAAAGTACAGTGGTGTTGGAATACATACATATATACATACATAATTACATCAATTTATACATACATACATACATACCTTACTAACTTCTGGAGATCATGAACACCGTGATGAATGATGTGGTTTGTGTGTGAATGGATGAGATGACAGACTCACCCCAAAGGATATGTAGGAGGGAGGAAGGAGGCGACACGCACAAAATATCTATTACGATGCTCATTTGTTTTTGTCTTGTCTGTTTTCTTCCGTGTGGAGGAATAAAACACGTCTAATGTAATTGTTTTGTTTGCCACCTATTACGTGGCAGGTCTTCCTCACATTTCTTTGCCTCTACTTCTTCTTTCTCTTCGTCATTGCCTGTTTCTAATCTTCACACTTTCATCACACTCTTCTTCCCCTCATCGTTCTGTCCTTCACCTCAGAATTCTCTGCCTAATCTCCCTTCCCTTCCTTAACCTGCATTCTGCCGCAGTGAAGAGAGAGAGAGAGAGAGAGAGAGAGAGAGAGAGAGAGAGAGAGAGAGAGAGAGAGAGAGAGAGAGAGAGAGAGAGAGAGAGAGAGAGAGGAGAAGAGAAGAGAAGATAAAAGAGACGAGAGAAGAGAAACAATGATTAGTAGGGGCAGGGGAGAGGGAGGAGAAAACGCAGCTCACCTACATGTTATTAGTTATTAAGTATAATTACCTGCAAGAATCGGGCGTGGACGCTGCTACAATGGACACCGGAGGCCATTGTTGCGTGGAGGCCGACAGTATTGTTCCTCTGTGGGGTGGCTGGTGCAGCTCTCCCTCTGCTGTGGTAATTTGCTAGAAGCCCTCCCACTACCACTACCACCACCACTACCACCACCACGCCGCACCTCGCCTCGCCTCACCTCACCCCTCCTACTGTGACTCTCCTCTTTCATCCCTCGTGGTGTTAAAGGGAGGGCTCCTCTGGTGTTGGGTGATGGGAGGGAGTGCGGAGGCGTCTTGGCTGGCTAGTTAGTACGGTGAAGTTGTTTGTTGGTTTGTGTCTGTGCTTAGTCTCATTTCGCTCCTTAGCACAGCATCTGTCATGTGTATGTCTGTACGCTGTTCAACCCCTCGGAGATGCTTCTGCTAGGATAAATACACACACACACACACACACACACACACACACACACACACACACACACACACACACACACACACACACACATACACATACACGCACACGCACACGCACACACAAGTCTTACCCTGCATATCTGTGCATAAATCAGGATGCCTTTTTATTGAGAAAGTTAGTGATAAGGTCGTCAGACTAGAATGCATGACTGAGTTTGAAGTGCACACACACACACACACACACAAACACACACACACACACACACACACACACACACACACACACACACACACACACACACACACACATACACACACACACACATACACACACACACACACACACACACACACACACACACACACACACACACACACACACACACACACACACACACACACACACATACACACACACACACACACACACACACACACACACACACACACACACACACACACACATACACACATATATATATATATATATATATATATATATATATATATATATATATATATATATATATATAACTTTAAGATGGAAAAACCTGTCTGGTGTAAGGCAGAGGAAGTGCACTTGTTCCACATCGTCACCCTCAGTAAAAGCTTCAATAGTGACGTGACCTTCCACTTCAACATCCTTTGTTAACTGCACGTAATACAATGGATTTCTTAATTTTACTTCTAATATACTATTGATCAGAAATTATGTAATAAAACAGAACACAATTGTAATCGAAAACGAGTCCATCAAACTTTTGCCCGGAATCCTGCCACGGCTGTGATCTCCGTCAAGTAGTTGGAGATAACTTCAAAATCCTTCGAAATTGGAAAACTAACGTTGAGAGGGAACGGCCGGTTAGAGCATTTTCAGAAGTTTTGCCACATTTCTCTTTTCCTTCTTTTTATTATATGAGTCGAGAGATTACATTCTAAAAGTAATTCGCTATTTTGTCATGAAGTTAGTGAGTCCTGGACCAGAGGCACAGATAAACAAAGCATATAATGAGGTCTTTCTATTATTCCTTTGCTTTAAAATGATTTAATGTAATGAACCACAAACGAACTCGCTACGAACCACCGAGCACCAGCGTTCGAAACAGTGAATCCGCCTGTCTAAAAGTTTCGTCCTAATTAAGTTTAATTTGCTCGACTCGCCGGTGATGAACACTAACTCTTCGGCGGGAGTGATGGACGAGCGTATCCCGCCCTGCGACGCGACCCTCGACGCGCCTGTTGACGAGGGGAATTATTGAGAACGACATCTGTTTATCGGGACAGGTGAAGGATGCGGGGAATTAACGTTAGATGGCGGGAGTGGAGGGAGGTGCTGAGAGGAGTTGGCATACTGGGGAAGGGAAGAAGGGGGGATGTGGTGCTTTTGGAACGAGCGTCACAGTACTAGGGTCTAGTTCATCCCCAGACCACCGTGAAGCTCTACAGTTTGCAATGATTTAAAAGTGTACTGTTTATTGCATCATTTTCCCTTCCTCCTCGTCTCTCTTTTTTCTCCTCCTTCCTCGCTCCCTTCCACCGCGTCGGAGATAATGAGAAGTGAAAATAAAGTTGAACCATAACTGACTTACACATTTTTTATTCGTGTGTGTGTGTGTGTGTTGTTTCGTTGTCGTGATAGAAGGAAATAGACGACAATAACTGATAGAGAAAAACAGGAAACAGTATTAACAACAAAATGTAATATTACGTATGTGGACAAGACACAACCACCACCACCACCACCACCACCACCACCACCACCACCACCACCACCACTTGCATTCATTTTTGTCACTATCACTCCACGGTTACCTCCATCACCTTCACCACAACCGTCACCATCAACACCATCACTATCTCCACCGCTACCACCACCACCACCACCACCACGTATTAACCCTTCCTCACACAGAAATAAATAAGCAAACGAGTAAATAGGTGAGGGGGAGGAATAGGATGGGGGATTAGAAGGGGATGAGAGGGGGGTCGGGGGAGAGGATAGGAGGAGCGAAATCTCGAGTTCTGTCGGGGAAAACGAATGAAATAGAATATAGAAAAAAAAAAGGAGAGGGAAAAAAAAAAAGAAATTGGGGGTGCCAAAAATGCCGCAGCCCTCAAACAAATCGAGGCAGGAAAATTGAATCACTAGAAAATCGCCGCAAGACTGAAAAAACACTAGAAAACTATTAACACCCGAACGCTGCCGAGCAAAATGGACGAAGGGTGCAGGCAAGAGGTTCCTCCCTCCCTCCCTCTCTCTCTCTCCCTTCCTTCCCTCCCCTAGTTCCCCTCCTTCCCTCTTAGTTTCCCTCCCACTTAGTCTCCTTCCCTCGCAGCTTCCCCTGACCTCCCTCCACCCCTCCGCCTCCCCTCCTTTAGCCCCAAGCCTGACCTCCTCCTGACCCCGCTGACTTTCGAACGATATTGCTGACTCCTTTTATTTATTTGTGTTTTTTGTAGTTTCTTTTCTTCCTCGGAGGGAGGTATTCTTTCCTTCGCTCCCCCTCCCTCCCCCTTTTCAATCCGGTGTGTTCGTATGTACACGATTATGTGCGTTTGGGTGTGTATGTGTGTGTGTGTGTGTGTGTGTGTGTGTGTGTGTGTGTGTGTGTGTGTGTGTGTGTGTGTGTGTGTGTGTGTGTGTGTGTGTTCTATTTATTTTGCGTTATGTGAGTTTCTATGATTTTCTTAACTGTTGTTTATTTGTATTCATTGTTTGCAGTAAAATCACAAATTCGTTCATGATGTTTATTTTCTATCATCTTGTATAGTCTTCCTTTGTTTCGTTTATTTAATCATGGCTCGTGTTTCTATGTATTCCCACTATTCTTTAATTACTCATGTTACCTAATTTCAAGATTTCCTCTTCCTCCTACAAATATTGCTGCTGCTATGGCTTCTGATAGTGTTTCTGGCACTTGTATTACGATCAATAATGATAATAATGATAATGATAATGATGAAAATTATAATAATGATGATAATATTATTATTACTATTATTATCATTATTATTATTATTATTATTATCATTATTATTATTATTATTATTATTATTATTATTATTATTATTATTATTGTTATTCTTATTCAATACTTCTTATTCTAACGCGTTGCAAAAACTCTGATTGATTAAACACACACACACACACACACACACACACACACACACACACACACACACACACACACACACACACACACACACACACACATACACACACACATACACACATACAGCCTTACCTTCCCTTATCACATTTTTTTCAACCTTCCCCCCACTCTGACTTTCCTCACTTTTCCTTCATCACTTCCCCTCTAGTATTTTTCTTTCCTTCCTTCTCTCTCCCTTCTCCCTCCCTTCCCTTCCCTTCCTCCCTAGGTTAGCGCAGCCCCCTTGATAATCTGCATGGGGGATAAATCTTTGAAAAAAGGATATAGAAGAATCACAGGAAAATGCATTTACTAATATTTATTTTTGTCGTATG
>JAXIVD010008671.1:2500-15000 GCA_036785275.1 Cancer borealis | reverse complement strand
TTCCCCAAGAGTGAAGCAGCAGCGCCTTGTTCCCTCATAGCACGTGTCAATGCAGGTGTGTAAGGAGGAAAGCCTTTGGTATTCATCCCACCGCCGGCATGAGAACATAAAAGTAAATATCTAGTTGCATTTTACGAGTGAGGTGCATCTTTCTTCCTCCTTTCCTTGTCGGCCATTCACCCCGCCAGGCTCATCTATTTATAACGGGAATACACTAGTGAACCTGTACTTGCATCCCCTCCAAAACATAGACACTTATAATTCCTAAATCGTTCGTTGTCTCAAAAGATAATATATAAATGGTGTGAGAAGCGCTTCCTTGCCATCAGTGAGCGAGGTTATCGTCCTTGCCCCTGATGACACAGTGTTACCTTGTGTCCTAATGAATCATGCAACGCAACGTCACACCCAAACGAACGTAAGACTATTTGTATTCAGTGGGTTGATATTTTTCTTTCTGGAAAATTATATACGTCAGTTCAGGTGACAATTAGACTTTCGGGTGTAAGTTAATTGATGTATTTACTCGATCATGTAGTAGCGGGTGACTTTTGCCTAACTACAAATACGAAGAAGAGAGAGAGAGAGAGAGAGAGAGAGAGAGAGAGAGAGAGAGAGAGAGAGAGAGATTGAGAGAGAGAGAGAGAGAGAGAGAGAGAGAGAGAGAGAGAGAGAGAGAGAGAGAGAGAAGAAAAGAAAAAAAAAAAGAGAGAAAGAGAGTCTAGGTTGTCAGTAAAGGAATCCTGTAAACCTAATAAGTTATTCATGAACTTTGCATTTCTTAAAAGCATCTTCGTTTGGTATTGATTCTCGGAGATGTACACTTACTTCTTGTATTCAATGCGTTTCGATTCCAATAGATGTTCATTTATTCACACCACTGAGAGAGACGAGTGGGCGAGGTGACGAAAGGCAGTGCGATAAACAATAAAAAATAGAGTAAATAAAAAATACTAACACTCATACTTGCCATCCTTACCATTATCTATTTCATACAAGGAGAGAGAGAGAGAGAAAAAAAAAGAAACATTATAAGTAGAATTAAGGTTAGACTAACTTTAAATTAATGATCTGTGTAATTTCATATCACTCCCCGTTCATGCCATTTATATATAGCTGATCTTTTCACCAACATTAATGGAACTCAGACTAGCGCGCCAAAAACATACCATTAAGGGAGAAAAAATATGTTGTACGATGCTTCAGAGAGATAGATAGATAGAGTGAGTGAGTTCAAATTCAAGATCTAATTTACTTCATGAGGTGTCCTAATCCTATTAGAGAGAGAGAGAGAGAGAGAGAGAGAGAGAGAGAGAGAGAGAGAGAGAGAGAGAGAGAGAGAGAGAGAGAGAGAGAAAAAAAAAAAACAGGAATTTCTATAGACAATGTTATTATTAGTATCATTATCATCATTATCATAATTATTATCATTTCTATCATCATCATATCGTGTTTGGTCCCCGTCCTGAGCTGCCTTCCTCCCTCACCTGCCTCGCCTGGCATGTTAAACTCACCTCGGCGTCACATCATAAATAGTGAAGGACCAAGTGTGTGAGAAACGATACCGGGATGAACAGGAATCAACACCACATCGCCGCTGGGTGTTAAGCAATGTGTGGACGACTTACTTGTTGTGTTTTGTCTCCTTCCCTGCATGATGAGAGAGAGAGAGAGAGAGAGAGAGAGAGAGAGAGAGAGAGAGAGAGAGAGAGAGAGAGAGAGAGAGAGAGAGAGAGTGAGTTGAGCTATTTAATCCTTCTTTTACTTCCTCTCTCTCTCTCTCTCTCTCTCTCTCTCTCTCTCTCTCTCTCTCTCTCTCCTCTCTCTCTCTCTCTCTCTCTCTCTCTCTCTCTCTCTCTCTCTCCACATAAAGGTTCAGACTCCTCTTCTCACGTATTCCCATTCTTGGCCGCTGAAGTTATATCCGATTATACACTTATTTACTTTTCACTGCGTCGCTGCTGTGCCGGAAAACGCGACTGGGATTCAGCGTTGAACATACACATTTTAATTTACACGGCGGAGGAGGAGGGGAGGAGAGGAGAGGAGGATCATCACATTATCATCACATACGGAGATAAACGCTGCTTCGTATTGACTATGATAAGTAATGTTAAAGTCTTTATGTAGACGCCAGTGTCTTCTATTGGTAAAATACGTTAATACTCTTGCTTGGCACCAGATGGTGAGATGCGTCAGGAGGCTGGGCGAGGCATCCTCCTCCTCCTCCTCCTCCTCCTCTTCCTCTTCCTCTTCCTCCCTCCTCCTCCTCCTCCCTGCTTGATGGCTGTGTGTGTGTGTGCTTCGAGGCGCGACGTCCACTGTTACTCTCAATTCAATAAACGAAAGCAATTCCAGTGTTGAGTGGTAGTTATGCCGTGGTACAAATGTTGGGGGGGATGGATGGAGGGAGGGAGGGGGGGAGTAGTATACCTTCACTCTCTTCACGCCTTTGTTTGCTTAAGGGCACGGCGGGTGAAGGAAGGTGAAGTGTTGCCTAGTGACACCTTCAGAACACTTTGAGTGACGCTGGTGAGACAAGTGAGCGTGTTATTGGTTGCATTTCAAGAGACAGCGTTGATAAGATTATTGTGTTTTGTTCGAAGCTTTGAGACATTGTTTAAAGCTCTATTGGTTCTAAAAGTTTTATTTGTGGTGATCACTCAACGTATAGTTTTGTTACTAAATTATTCAGACACTGACTTTCAACGACCAGTTCATGGATGGTGATGGGGATGGGGGCGGGGGTGGGTGGGGTGGGGGGGGCGTGTGAGGGCGGGGTTGGATAGTGTAATCGATCGTTAGCAATAGTGAGCAGTCACCTCTAGAGGCGGGTGAGTTGATTGGCAGAGTTAAGTTGATTGTTGTAGAAAGATGTGTCGTATGGACGTGGTGACGTGACGTGAGGGGCAGGTGGTCATTCCTTCCCTTCGTACCTACTGATGGGGCGTCGAGGTTGTTGGACGTGTCTATAATAGTATTAGCGGCCGACCTTGGGGTTCATCTCTGGCTGTGTAGTGGTCACAGATGACTTGATGTCCACCTCAGCGTCTTCAAGTTGATAATCATTGCAGAAGTGATCACCAAGTTTGTTTGCATTGGTGAGTTTGGAATGTGTGATGCATCAAAATGGCTCAAAGCAAGATTAGTTAATTATAATGACTAAAAACCTGTCGAAAGTGTGACGTTGTGCACACAAGTTTGAACGATTCACAAGCATAACGTTTGAAATAGTTTTGTTAAATTAAATTAATTAGTTGGCAGCGCTGGTGTGCAGGTGGCGGCCACAGCTGACGGGTGGCGGGGATGTGGGAGGAGGGAGGAGGGACCCGGGCACCAACTGGGGCCATGGAACCAGGTGTTAATTAAATCATTATTATTCCTTGCTGTTTTTTGTAGTGAAGGCGAGGAGGACGAGGCGGGGGAGGGGAGTGGGGCGACTCAGCTTGGTGAGTGAATCAGGATTGCTGGAAGGCTTAGTATGTGTCAGGAAACCCGTCAGGTGATGCAACATTGAGTGAACCTGACCGGGCGAGGCTGTCCTCTATTATTTACGCCTAGGGACCCTCTGGCGCTAGGAGGGAACGCACACCAGCCAACACCTTTGTTACGAAGCTCCGTATTTCTTCATAGTATGCATGTCTTTCGCACAAACTTGCTGGGATCACATGGAATATGTAGGTCACATGTCACAGCCACGACGCATCTCTTGAGGCTGTCGGTTGGTTGATATTTGTCCTTTATACTGAATTGATTGTCAGTGACCAGTTAGTCAGAACAGGGCACAACAGTCAAGAATGTGTGGTGTGGAGATGAGTTATCTGAGAGGAGCAAGTGACGTGATAAGATGGGAGGATGAGAGCAATGAAAGCGTGTATGAAAGATGTAACATAGGATCTTGTGTAAATAGAGTGAAGTGTGGTGTAGTGGAATGAGTAGAAATAAATACTTTGAGGTGGTTTAGTTATTTTGAGAGAAAAAATAGTGGACAGTTTGCAAAGAAAGTGTATGCGAGTGAAATTAAAGGCCCTAGGAGAAGAGGAAGACCAGTTGTAAAATGGAAGGATAGGGTAAAGGAGTACATGCATGAAAAAGTTGTTGGTAGAAGGGGAGGGATTGAATAAGCAAGGAGGGAGTGTATGGATAGGGAGAGGTGGAGACTCTTCTGCCTTGGCCATCTCCTTGTGTGATGTTCTAGGAGGGAACGAGGCTTCAGCGACTATAGATTGATAGATAGAAATATTAAGGCGATTAAATATGCCACCCTTAGTATGTAGCTGTAGACCATATAGTTCTGCTAGAGTTAACAAGAGAGCACTGCTTCTCACCAAGAAGCTGTCATGAGTCAGGATCGAACTCAAACTTTTGGCCGCGAGCCGAGCAGTGCCACAGATCTGCCCTCAGCATTATTATGTTTTGTTTTGACTCAATTGAAGCAAGTGTGATCCTGATTTTTGTAATTTGTGTTTGCCTGCTCATGGTGGGTTCAATGCCTATGAGTGTTAAACTTCAAACAGTTTTAAACAATGTCTTGATTAATCTGACATTGAATTTACATTCACTGCATAGAAAAAAATTATTATGACAGTGGAGTAAAAGGGAAGATCAGCACACTGAAAAGCATAAATGCATAACATGAAAATATCAAAAGATTCTTGTAATGTAAGGAATAAGAATAGAAACAAAAAATCTTTTTAAACAATGCATATTGATAAAATGTTTATTCGAGACATAATCCTGTACAGACCTGTTCACGCATTCGCATTCTGTATGAAAACCCTTAGCAAGAGTACTGTTAGAAGTAGGGAGGAATGGAAAAACTGTCTTAGATATTCAGTAAACATACACTGCTTGCAAATTGGTATCATCAGCCTTAAAAATTTACTAATCTTGAACACTACCAGATGAAGGTAAGTCACTAGTTTCAGAGAATTCCGCATGGGATTTCCGAGCCCTCATTTATGTATTTTCATTTTTTGTAGGTACAAGATTTGTAGGAAATTGGTTCTTACTGGAAGTCCCAGAAACTGGTGATTACAAAAAACTCCTGGATGAAGGCAGAATATCCTCAGGTTACACCCACAGTGGCTGTAGTTCCCTAGCACTACCTCTCACTTTGTTTCATTTATAGTAGGAAAATGAATGCTTTGTATAAAAGTTCCTTCAAAAACACCTACAGGGGTTAACGTGCTATACATAATCGAGTGAGCGGGTACAACAAAGTAGTCTGTCATATTACACACGCACTCCATCGCGTTGCATCGAGACGCGACCATAATGATCTTCGAAAAATCGAAGATTCATGAAAAGCAACAAGAAAAAGACTTTTAGGAAATGCAAGTTTGGACGTTTTCCTTAGCAACACTATACCAATCAGAACACAGTACTAATAAAGTTTCTAACTGATTGGCCAGTTATAGTTATATACTTTTAAATTTGAAGATTTTTAATTATACATTTTGTTTCTTCCTGTTATTTCATGCCCACAATCCAACTTTTATGACAAATGCAGCCGATGTTCAGTGTTTCCCAATTCAATAATAAAACCTTATGTGCATGCCCATAACAATTCCGGAATTTGCTCCATAACCATTTTATCTTTATCTACAGTAAACAACAATGAACAGTTTAATAAATACTCATATTTACTTAGAATTTAGCAATGTTGATTGGTGCTTACAATAGGGAATACCCAGAAACAGCAAGTATTATTTTGGCCATATTAGGTTCACAATCTGTACCTTTCCACAAAATGCGAACAGGAATGTTTTTAATTATAATTTTTCATGAAACACGAACATCCCATACAGCACTTTCAGTTTACAACTCATAAATCCGCATATGTATACTGAAGAGAGCTGTGTCTCGGCAATGCCAAGTCCTGTGTGCAGGTGTGTTGTGTCATGCTGCCTCGGCTCTACCTGGCGCACATGACAAAGAGCTCACTGACACATGGTTAGGACACCCCACAAGAGTGTGACAGTAGTGTGTATGCACACAGGACTTGGTGAGCTCTGCTACAGTTCCTCACAACCCATGCCACAGTTCTGACGGGAAGATGAAAATTGAGCTTCAGTCAAGTGATCCCAAATGAACCTTACGGCATTATCACAATAAGCTCAAAATCCCAAATCTCGTCATATCTCAATGACAGGCAAAGAGAAAACTGAAAAGAATGAAGGCACACACGATTATACAAAGAACATACAACAGCTCTTTGTATTCTTCTAGAGACAAGGCCTGTATTTTGGGGGGGCCACTTGTTATGTTTCTAATTGTGGAGACAAATGAGGCATAACTGTCCAGTCTCACATATGTATTGAGACAAAACAATAGGAATAACTCCACTGTGTCACCCATCACTCACAGGGACTTTTCAAAATCAATAACAATGAGGTCTCAAATTATAAGATTATGAAACCGTATCAAAGTTGTTGAAAATCATCATGCACTAAGAGGATTGTGGCTATGTAGTAGTTTCTCTCAAAGGAAAATTCTTGATGTTCCTCAGTGAAGTTACAAAACATGTTTTCATACATTTTACAATTACAAAAGTCCATCTCTGGCCACCTAAGGGCTACTACTTATGTCGAGGAACAGTCAAGAATTTTCAGTGAAGACACTATTTCTCATGAATCCTCACTCTGTCCCACAGGGAGCAATGGCGGCGGCTGGCCTGGTGTGCGGCGCGGCTGGACAGTGTTTGGACCGCAGGGTGCTTGGTGGGCCCGGTGGCGGTGGCGGTGGTGTGAGGTGATGGCACCGCTGCCTCACGAGGCACCCGCACCAAGGAAGGGTTCCAGAAAACTGGTGTGGATCACACAATGAGTTCACCGAACAACCCAGGAAACAAGGTACTGTACCCAATTTCTTGATTACTTGATTAACACTCAATTTCATGACTTTTGAAAATATAAACTCTTCCTTCAACTCAGAAGTTCAAACGGACACCATCAGTTCCATAAGTGCTCCTACACTTTTTTTAATTTAATAAATACTCATGTTTAGATCAATCATAGACTATCATAGTTGACATATATATATCTTATATATGCATATATTCATATATATATATTTATATATGTGGATTTTGAATTGTAACTTAATTTTCTTGTAATATGGTTTAAGATGAAGTTTCTATACAATATATTTATGATGAAACATTCAAGTATTAAGGAAGGAAGATCTTGAGGGTAGCAGTTATAGTGGTTTTAGTGAGTTTCAGCAGGAGACTGTACATTGAGGGTCACTGCTGCTGCTCCCACGCTGCCTTAGCACTGGCAGCTTGGGGGATTCTGTTCTTCCAAAAGTAACTGCTACTCAGCAACTCCACACTTGGTAGAATAATAATCTACGACTGTAATTCAGCTTCCGTAAATACAGATCAAGTTATTAACATAAGCATATCTATAAATCTGAAATTAATTTCCTAAATTAGAAAAATATAGTTCCAAATTTGTTCAACAGGCTTGACACCAAATATATTTTGAAAGACTTAACCTTCTACTTGGGGGAGACGTTCGGCTACCACTATATACCGAGTTCAGTGAAGAGTAATAACAATGAAACAAGACAGTCATAAATAAAGACCAAAAGCTGCTGAATGTAATTCAACAGCAAAATGGAGATTAAAGACTATGATGGCTTACTTGAGTTATGGGTGAATAAAGATGGCTTGAGTTATGGCTGAATAAAGATGATGGAAACCAAACACTAATAATGGCTTTGTCTGTTTTTGCAATTCACTTTTGTTCTGATATGATCAAGTGAAAGTATCATGGAGGATGGGTTGGCAGTTGACAATATAATGCTTCAAATAATTGTACTGCAAGTACAAAATGTATGCATTGCAATGCACGTCACTTTGTGGGTTTCAGGTGTGATTGGACCCTTGGCATGCATATTAAGGGCAGGGGCTTGGGGAGGGGGAGGTTTTCCATCATTGATGCCACATCACTTAAGGCAAGACTGTTCATGACAAAACTCAAATGGCATCAACTACTAAAATTCATACAAACAGACGTGTCTCCATCATAAATACACAGTTTGTAAGCTTTTATTGGTAAGCTTTGCATTTTCCTCCATGAAGGAACCAATGTTAACACCAAACTTGTTTGTCGGACAAACAAATGGCCAAGACTTCTGTCTTACAGCCCCTTCCCCCCCGACTGCCACAGACAAAAGATGGTCATTGCAATAAAACTTAGCCAGAGTGTATACAGTATGGTTTGCAGCTGAACATACTGCAAAGTTTGAGATCAAAGAAAGATTCTGTACCAATTTAGTAGAATGATGCAGAGTTGCATTATTGATGTGTGTGAATGTAGCTCTGCCGCTGTACAGCAGCAACATTGTTTCCACTGTGGAAAGTATCAGTTAAACACAGCACAGGATGTGGATCTCTTATACAACACTGCCATAGTACATGGCAGTGTTTGACAGTCAATCAACTACATGGAACTATAGATGAAGGCAATATTAGGTTCCATAACTTGGATTATATAAGCCAGTTGATGTTATTGTTAAAAGCATTAATTCTTCCCTTGTTCTCTGTTTCTACTCAAAACTTGAAAATAAAAAACTGTTCAGGGACATTCAATGAGTCATGAACTAGCAGTAACCAATGGATCTTGACCCCATTTTACAAGACAATTGCAAGACGATGACGATGATGATGATAATGATATTAATAATAATAATAATAATAATTAATAACAATGTTTACATCACCATTCTCTACGTGAGACTCATTAAAAAAATTACTGAAAATATCTAAAGGTCAGTGAATGCTAATTTATCTAAAACCCGCTGTCCATTTGAAGCTCATTAACATGGCTGTAAACCTGCTTTATTAGGAATACTTCAAGGATAGCAGCAAGACGAAGACCTGCATGCCTGTCCACCTCCCCATGCATCAAATTATCAGTACAAAATTCTTAGCTTTGGCAGACGACATCACTACCTTGTTCCTTGTCGCATGAGAAAGACACAGAAACTTTCAGTCTCCATAGTGAATTGTAAATACTAGACTAGCTGTCAAAAACAATAAATAAAATATAACTAGACTCCTTCTACCTCTCATGAACTAAACAATATACGGGAGCCACACTCAGATTGACCAACACAGTACTAATAATGGAGAACTAACAACTGCTGCACTTACACTTGACCGTATGAGTGAGATGAGGCCCAATTATGCACAAGTATTTTGTGAATGCTTAGTTTTTTTGGGGGGAGTTTGAATTTAGATTTGAATGATCATGATTTATGCTGATGAAAGAAAATTTGTCATAAGGAATGCATCAGTTGGTAGTAAATCATCATAACAATGACACATTCTCATGCATTCTCTGAAAAGACTTTAATTCACAGAAAATGAGATAAATCTCCTTCTGTTCTTTTTTTTTGTTTTTGATATTCATACAACTCTCATACAGGAGAGCTACAGTAGTGGTGACATTAAAATATCACAGATTTGATAGAACATTTGTTGTATGTTATAAATAAAGCACTTGTAGGGGATATGGTACAAAACAAACATGAAGAGAAGCCACAAAAAAAAATTGTGGCCATGGATAATTCCCCTGCCCGGGCCTGTGCCCCACTCTTCACCCAGGCACTGCTAGTCAGGGTGATGTCACCCCCCAGGCGGCCCTGTAGGGGCTGGGGGCTCACACCACCCTGTGGGATCCACTAGCACCAGTCGTCCTCATCACTGTCACTGTGGCGCACACCTGGGGCTGCCCTCCTGGGTGCCCCACCACCCGCTGCCCCCACTGGGGCAGGCAGCCGTGGCACGGCACGGTCACGCCCTGGCTTGTAACCATTAGGCACTGCTGGTGAGGGCAGCTGGCGAGTGCCCCGCCCGATGGCCACTGCTTGTTCAAAACTTAGCGGCTCCTCGGGCCGGCGCTCATAAGGGTACTGGTCTCTGATGGGCGCCATGGGTGGCCGCCGCAATGCACCTGGTGGCAGCACCTTGCCCGGGGGCGGCGCACGAGGCCTGGCGCTGCCCTCTGCCGCGGGAGGAGTCCGTCTCTCTCTGAACACTGGTGGCATTTCTAACTTGGGCACATGCGTGGGCGAGGCATTCAGCTTGGGAAAGTTGATGGGCTGTGACCTGGTGGGGGACTTGGCCCCGGGCAGTGGTGGGTGGCCTGGAGGCTGCTGGGAGGACTGGGGTCCCAGGTGAAGTGTTGAGGGTTTGTTGGGTGTGGGGGGCAGCCGACGGCCCCCACCTCTTCTCTGAGGTATGGTGGGATAGCTGGAGCCTGCATGTCTGTGAGGTGAAGGGCTGCGTGACCGCCGATCCAACGACACTGTGCCAGAATAGTGCTCTAGCATGCGATGGCGGCGGCTGGCTGCCCCTGACAACCCTGATGGTGGTGATGGGCTACGGGAACGAGCGTCCAGTCTGGTGGTCATGTAGAGACGGTCAGGACTGTTTGGATGGGAACGTATCGTCCTGAGGCCCCACTGGTGTGGTGGGAGAGGGTCACGGCGCCGCACGGGAGACATGCCCCCATAACCATCGCCATACATTTTCCCTGAAAGGAGGCAGCAGTGTCAATTTGCATAAAATGTTGAAAAAGGGTCATGTCTCAAAATGTGTTTGTGCTTATACATGTCTCTGAAATTCAGGATGTTCTGCTGGAAGATATTTTTGTTTTGCTCTAGAAATGAAAAGCAGGTAATTTCAAGGAAATTTTTGCTCAGAATGACCTAAACTTTTAAAGAACTTCTGAGACACTGTATATTGAGGGAAGAAAATACTAATTACATTTAGTGTTGAAAGTGACAACCTATTAATTTTGAATTTTCATAATTGGCCATGGTGAGCCTAATTATAAGTGGAGGATAGAATAAGCTGTACATGACTGAACTGGTAGTTAGCCTTTCATCTTCTTAGCTCGGCTCTCACACTTTAAGAAAAGAAGGTGATAGCGTGAGGTAAGAAATAAAAGGCAGCTGAAACAAAGGGAAATCAAGCCATAGAAAAGAGGTCCAAGGCTGTGGAGGCAGACAAAAGGTCTCCACCACAGCATTGGACTACAACCTCTGGTCACAGCGGCAATGGGCTTTGCAAGGACACGGACAAGAATATATGGAGATTCTTCTTAGCCGGCCTTTCCCTGGGAGTAGTTATTAGAAACAGGTGTTAGATATAAACACTGTGGATAGACAGACTTCTACTTACAACCTTGAAGTGTTTTTAATTTGACAAAGGTGCTCCAGGAAATGTACACTTTGTTGTGCATACATTGGTGATGACTTACCTAGTATTGCTTTCACTGGTCACAATCACCTACCTCGTCTCTCTCTTTTATGGGTTCCGTCGTACTTGACAAGGTCAACAACGTCGCTAACGCAGTCGCTGAAGCCAAGCTCGTGAAGGTGTTGGTTGGACTTCCTTAGTGTTGGACTGTGGCGGTTGGGAGTGGGTGAACGAACCCGTCTGTCATGGGACACATTCACTTGTAATGATGGCATATTAATCACTTATAAATGACACTTTATTCACAGTTTTGTTTGGAGAAATAGACAAATTTTTTGACATCCAATACACAGTTGATGTTTTCTTAACTGATTTCTCCATGATTTTGTTTTCTCCATTGATAACTGAGAACTTTGTGCACTCCTTTTTTAATGTAAAACAATTTGGTATTATTTGCTTTTAAGTGAGCACCAACTATGTACAGATGATGCAATATATTTCATATGTTTCAGCAAGGTTGCATCAAAGTTCCCTGCAACTACAAGTGTCCATGAATTGAGTTACCTGTGTGGAGGTGTTGGTGACTGGAAGCCCCGCACTGGTGAGGGTGACCGTGATCTGTACCTATTGATTGGGTATTCCTCCGGCCTAAGGTGGAAGCCTTCCTCCGAGGCTAAAGATCCTCTTCTTGATGCCTGCTTCACCACCTCTGCCAGCTCCAGCCCCACCTTCAGGATTAGGAATCATTAAAACTGTGTGCTCTCTGCGCCTTAGCCAGCCTCCGCTAGAGGCAGCCGGGCACACACTTCCAGGATGTTGTTATTCTTGGGATAAAACCACTATATATTCTATTGCCAACTAATTTGCTTATTAAAAAAATTATATATTTTATCATGTTAAAAAAACTATACATACACATATATATATATATATATATATATATATATATATATATATATATATATATATATATATATATATATATATATATATACATATATATATATATATACACACACGCATGTACATATATACACGCACGTATATATATATATATATATATATATATATATATATATATATATATATATATATATATATATATATATAAACGTTTATGTATGCACACACGTGTATGTATGCACACGCGTGTATGTATGCACACGCGTGTATGTATGCACACGCGTGTATGTATGCACACGAATGTATATACATACATGCGTATATATACACACACGTGTACACTGCTCCCTCCAATTTTGTGGTAAATTAGTTGACATTGCAG
>JAXIVD010008670.1:10000-15000 GCA_036785275.1 Cancer borealis | reverse complement strand
CATTTTTTGGGAGAATGTGTGCGCGGCCGAAAGAGAGGCGAGGTGGAGGAGAGGGAGAAATGAAAAGGGAAAAAGTGGAGTAAATGGTGGAAGAAGTGGAAGAACAGTGGAGCGAGGGGAAAAGAGAGAGAGAGAGAGAGAGAGAGAGAGAGAGAGAGAGAGAGAGAGAGAGAGAGAGAGAGAGAGAGAGAGAGAGAGAGAGATGAATGATGGTAAAGAAAATGGAGAGTGAAAGGAAGGAAGGAATATCAGGAGAAAGGAAACTGGCTGAGATGAAGGCATGATATTTTCTAAAGGTGTCCTCGGTGATAGGAAGCAAACAGTGGCGGCAAGCATTCAAACGTCACCTGGATTGGCCATTACGGTGGTCCTCTGGTGCCCTGTTTTCCATCCTTTGTCATGAAATTGGGTGTCTGTTTGTCTGTTTGTCTGACAGTCCTCAGTCCTTGCCTGGCCCCGCGCTTCCACCTCAAGGCCAGCCAGCTTCACTTAACTCAACAAGGATCAGGTTAGGTCAGGTCACTTTTCTGCTTCTCAGTCTTCTTCTTGAACAGACTTTCACTTCATTGTCTTAAAAATGAACGGACTCTTTCCATTTCCATATAGATAAGGACGCCTGACCCTCCCTCTTTGTTCTGCTCACTACTATGACGCAACCCACACAGAGGGTGCCACCAGCGTGCGTCCCGTGGAGTCAGTAGGTCGTCCGTGTCTGTGTTTAACGGGAACTGTGTGGTTGGTCCTCGTGGCAGTTGTATGTTGGGTGCGAGATGCGTGAAGTGATGGAACAAACTATTTTGATAGCTTCTAGTATGAATATAATGGAGGATTTTGGTGAAGTAAAAATGAAGCCATAACCGAGTTTGTTACCATTGAGGTTCCAGCAGGTGTCGATATTTCAACAAATAGAACAATAGACGGAATGCCTCGTAACGACAAGGGTTCACATTCACATTTACAGTTTGTTTCAATTGATATAAATACAAAATTCATAGAACTCTGCCTGGCTGTGTCAAGTGCAACAGAGAATTCCATTACTACATTTCATGAGCTACATTTTCGAAAACCACGAGATTCTGAAAGAATTTTTTAAACGCTAAGTATAAATAACATTTGCATTGCATGACGCTAACGTTACCAAAATGTGTTATGTTCCTAATATCAACTTGCATCACATTTACTTAACATCCTGCACACCCGACAACATCAATATTCACACCACGTGAACCTACAGTACACCCACTTCACCACCATTTATGTAGCATCCATTTTTTCTCATATTCTGTCTCCACCGGCCAGGTCTCTGCTCCATACATTATTGTTTGTCTTCCTGTTCTCTCGTACACATTACTCTTCATCCTCGCATTACTCGCATTAATCCTACGATATTATAACACCCTGGTTTACAGCTTGTATTGTGATCTATTTATTTATTTATAAATTTTGCGAAAACCCTTTGGTTGCTGAATCTGCATGTGAGGAACGATCGTCCCCTCCCTCATCCCTGAAAATATGTTGCCACCCTTGTTTGCTTACACACGATATCATAACAATTGAAACACGTTCCATCGGCAATCTGGAAATATTACAGAACGTATTTTCAGTGCATCTTGACCGTTCTCTTTGTGATTATGTTTAGAAATTAATAATGAAATAATTGTCTATTCTACGCTAACAGATGATACGTTATTCATTTAAGGTGCAGACAAATAACACAGAAGAAACAACCCAATGGTGTACTTAAGAGGAATTATAGAAAACAAAACCTTTAACATCTAAGTGTAGTTTGATACAATCCTCTTATCACATAATAGGCTTTGGATATCACTGTACGTGACTTAACTGCGTATTGCCTTCCAAATACTTGCATGAATATAAACACACACCCACACGAACTTTTCATACAAAACGAAGGTCAAGGAATGTGAGGCCAGGAATAGACAGGATCGCTATAAGCCCCTCTTATATACATGAACAATTAGATACACACACTTACTGATATTACTTGATGTTACCTTCTTGATTGCCTCCATCGAAAAAAACGGATTGAACTGATGAGGTCAGATTGTATAAGATTACACTCGCATAGAAAACGTAGGACTGAAGACACTGGTTACTTAATGCATCAATAAGACTGACAGGGTTGAGATACAAGAGGCAGAGCGTGTAATCATAGTATAAGAAAGTGGTGGTAGGTTTCCCTTGTCACTGAATATTCGAAAATCACTTGCATGTTACTTATTCACGCTACTTTCCATTGTAGTTTGGCCCAATGGAGGGTAATGAACAGTAGCACGAACCTTCATAGGTGGTACAGTTATAAAACCATTGACTACAAAAACACACACTACAGACATCCAGCGCTCTACAATAAGACATACAGAAGCTTTACAAAAAATTATAGATACTTTTTTTTCTCTTTATGTATGTATCTATCAATCTATATATTAATCTACATATATCTATCCCTCTCATGAAAGGGAATACAGTATACGAAAAAAAAACACAGGTTGTAAAAGTAGTAGTGAAGATTAGAGAAGCAGTAACATCAGAGAAAAATACAAAACATGAATGAATAGCCAACAAGGAAGAGAACTCAACATGACAAATAACCTGCGACTGACTCTACCATCATCCAAAAGTGTTATGTAGCTGCGGATCCTGAGAGAGGCAAGTTTCATGTAGGGTGAGCACAAAGCTGACGGAGATTGTTCAGTACGTAAAACTTCATACAAACCGATTTAGCTAAAGTAGGACAAGACCGTCCATTCAATCAAAACTTAGGCAGTTAAGTAAGCCCTTTGAAGTAAAGTAAAGGGCAGTACGAAAAAATACATATGGTAAAAAATACAGAAGCGAATGAAATATGGTAGACATCATAGGAAGAGATAGCTATCTACTTACCTATCTGTCTTTATCCATCAAGAGAGAGAGAGAGAGAGAGAGAGAGAGAGAGAGAGGAGAGAGAGAGAGAGAGAGAGAGAGAGAGAGAGAGAGAGAGAGAGAGAGAGAGAGAGAGAGAGAGAGAGAGAGAGAGAGAGAGAGAGAGAGAGAGAGAGAGAGAGAGAGAGAGAGAGAGAGAGAGAGAGATAGAGTCAGGTTTGTCAAAGAGACAGAATGACAGTAAAAGACATGGTGCAAACCCAGTCCATTAGCCCGGTATCAACAAAAAGACATTGATGGAACGAAATGTCTTAAGAAATAATGATGAACAGTGATACTCCTGTCTGTCAATGTCTGTATGCGTCTACCTTGCTGGCTGACCCCCCCCAACTATCTCTCTCTCTCTCTCTCTCTCTCTCTCTCTCTCTCTCTCTCTCTCTCTCTCTCTCTCTCTCTCTCTCTCTCTCTCTCTCTCTGTGTGTGTGTGTGTGTGTGTGTGTGTGTGTGTGTGTGTGTGTGTGTGTGTGTGTGTGTGTGTGTGTGTGTGTGTGTGTGTTGTGCGCGCTAGGGGAAGGGAAGGGAAGATACAGGCAGTATAGAGTGGTATGTAGTACGTATATGGGGAGGAAGTTAGCTAAGTGGTGATATAAGGAGAGCAAACGGCCTTAGAGGGATGGTCTAAGAGGATGGAAGCTGCAGTGTGAAGGAGGATAATGGGGAAGGAGGAGTAGTAGGTAGCAGTCTTGGGGAGGAAACAGGGTACAGAGGAACTACTGGGTTTATATGACAGGTGGAGTGGTTTGAGGAAAAGTCTGTAGGATGTACCAGGCAGCTGTTGTTGGCTAAAAGTTACTAGTTCGTGACCCAAGGAAAGAAAATCATTAAGAAGAATTGTTGGCATTAATCTAAATGGGAGTCATATGAAAAAAATTGTCACACATTAATGCAAAAAAAAGCCAAATTGGTAAGGGAGTTGCATAAACCTCCCTATTGAACTCTCTCTCTCTCTCTCTCTCTCTCTCTCTCTCTCTCTCTCTCTCTCTCTCTCTCTCTCTCTCTCTCTCTCTCTCTCTCTCTCTCTCTCTCTCTCTCTCTCTCTCTCTCTCTCTCTCTCTCTCTCTCTCTCTCTCTCTCTCTCTCTCTCTCTCTCTCTCTCTCTCTCTCTCGTCATTCGTGGTCAACCTTCACTACTACTCTGTGCTCGAGACTTTCCCTTTTTTAACTTTACTGATGTGAGCCACAGGACCCATATTGAGCTTCTCTTTTTATTCCCTCCTTCACGTAAACTTTCATTCCCAGGAGAAGATAAGTGATACACGGGTCAAGATTTTTTGGTTCTTGTCCACAAAATCAACGGAAACTTTAAGGTTCTGAAGACTGCAATGGAAGGCGGGGAAAGGAAAAGCCCATCAGGATCTCTCTTTAATATTCTGTACTTGATTGAAGTGAGCAACTTTTAAAATGTATATGCTGGTCTTTTTTTTTTGACATGTTGCCCATTACTAAATGTAGTGAGGCGATGTTCCTTACGGAGGGTAAAGAAAAGTAGGCGAAATTCTAAAAAGAGGCGAGCAATAGTATGAATTTGTTAATCGAAAAGTAGAAGCAAAAATCTATAGACGAAAACATGAATGGAGGGAAGTTCAATTTCTACATATGATGAAAAGCCAAGTACTATATTATTTAGTAATGGATATGTTCAATAGACTTTGGTCGTATTAATCTTACTGAAAGCAGGATGGTATTAAGAAGTCTTGAATCCATTAAGTAAGCACACACAGAAACACACACACACACACACACACACACACACACACACACACACACACACACACACACACACACACACACACACACACACACACACACACACACACACACGTAATAAGTATTCAACTCACTCGGTGGTAACAAAACTCAGATAAATAATACCATCTACATCCTGCCTTTACACACGTGAGAGACGCACCACAGCTTGACAAACACCATGACCTGCAGCTTAGAAGGCGTCGTACGTTGGCACTGGACCGAAACAATGTGTGTCTTCCTGTTCGATGCACTGTCTCAGGCAGCAGCACAGCGTGACCGAATGCCTCGCCTCAATCAAGACTGCATGT
>JAXIVD010008670.1:2500-5000 GCA_036785275.1 Cancer borealis | reverse complement strand
GTGAAGCAGACCTTGTAAATACCTTCCCGCTTCCCTATCCGTCCTTAGCCTTATCAGTCTGAATTGCTTGCTCCGAAATCTTTCACCCCCTGGATCCTGCGCTTGCTTGCTTGGAGGAGCTTAATTACCTCCTGCAGCCCGCGGTGACAACAAGAGGATTCCAACCAAACCTCACCTCAAGTTCGTGGAAAAAAGTAAAGTTCGGAAAAGAGCACGACGATGATAATACCCAACTTTTATTCTTCTCAGAAAACGTATTTCTATTGATGTTCTTGAAAACTTCTTTTTTTTTCCCTCCAAATCAAACTGAAAAAATATATAATAATTTTTTCAACCATATTCGTGTACTAGAATTTTGTCTTCAATGCAGAGAAAATTAATGATGCCGTGAGTTAGCGAATGACGGAAGGACAGTTAAAGAACGTTTTTTTAGTAAGTTTTTAAAGTTATTCTTTATCATAATTCAGACTGATATGAGCCACGTTGACGAGTAAGAGTGGGAATAAGTATGGGACGGTAGCTAAGATTGTATATATGTTTGCAATTATAGAACTAAACATCACAAAGGCAGACAGGTTGTAAGTTGTAACTGTAATAAAGATGAATAGAGGAGAATAGTTTGTTCAATCTCTCTCTCTCTATCTCTATCTCTATCTCTCTCTCTCTCTCTCTCTCTCTCTCTCTCTCTCTCTCTCTCTCTCTCTCTCTCTCTCTCTCTCACGCAACTTCATGGAAGCTGATTCATTAGCAAGAGATGAGATACGGAATTTCCGGCTTAGATTTATCGTAAAGAGCAGCCTGAGAATGTTCAGTGTGGAGTGTTGTTGTAAGGATGAGGAGATAGATAGAGAAGAGAGAGAGAGAGAGAGAGAGAGAGAGAGAGAGAGAGAGAGAGAGAGAGAGAGAGAGAGAGAGAGAGAGAGAGAGAGAGAGAGAGAGAGAGAGAGAGAGAGAGAGAGAGAGAGAGAGAGAGAGAGAGAGAGAGAGTGTGTGTGTGTGTGTGTATGTGTCTGTGTGTTTCTGGTTGTATGTGTTGTGTTTGCGTGTCTGCTTGTATGTGTGCATGTATATGTGAGTGTATGTGTGTGCGTGAATGGGTGTGTGAATGTGTATGTGTGCGTGTGCGTGTATGAATCTATGTATGTGTGTGTATGCCTGTGTGTGCTTGTGTATGTGCGTGTATGCGTGTGTGTGTGTGGGTTCAAGCGCCATTAAGTCACTGGTTGAGATACGAGGTGATCGCTTGTTTTCGTTCGTTTTAGAGGCAAGAACTTTGAGTGATTTACATAGTTTGTCATCGGAGAACCTGAGAGTGCAAAGTTATATGATAAAAAGTCTTGCGAACACAGTCTTAAGAAAACAAGTGACTTAAAAGAAAGCCACGTATTAATTACAGGTCATACTCCAATACTTTTATACTTGATGCATTAATGGACGTCCAAGGAATAACAAAGAAGAGTATGTTATTGGAACAGCTGCAGGTTTTCATCCTAGTCTACGAACGGATATTTGCTGAAAATGTGTTATTTTTATACGAATGGAAAATGTCTGATACAAACAATAATAGATTTTGCATTTGTTCTTGGCTAAAAGGTTAACATTTATTTTCAATTGATATTTTACACTTTAACATCAAATATCAAGCAATATTATTTTTTTTTATAACCGAAATGTTAAAGATCATTTTCCTCACAGTTTATTATGTAATAGATATTTAATTGTTTCTTCTCGCAAAGACCAACCCTTATCATCATTGACTTAATAAAAAGAACTATGACGTAATGAATCATTCACCTAATAACTAGTGGTCCTGTAAGCTTTTAGTCATTCTTGTCTCAACTATTCATGGCATATTAATGTATAGTAGCTGACATTCGTGGATATTTCTTTTCATAACATACTAATTAGCAATACACATTCACTTAGTATCACTTAACATTATGATAGTCTGTAAACTGTTGACATGACTCGTTATGGAGTAAAAAACAAGTGGAAAATAAACTAAACAAACCTTGAATCTTGAATAAACGTGACAATATGAAGTATTTTGTCACAATGGAATAGTTGCAACAGGCTATTTTATATGTATGTATGTATGCATGTATGTATGTATGTATGTATGCATGTATGTATGTACTGTGCAATTGATCTGTCTGAATCTTGCATTGGAACTCACTTTTCATTAAAGCAGAAAGAAGGATTTGGTTTGCTTGTGTGTGAAAATTACGTGCGCGTCTTTTGTATAACTCAAATCTACCTTTGATTACAACCAGGTAATGCTATTCAGCCTACCCACATCTTTCATTCCTCCAGCCCCTACAACACCCTCCACACCCTCCCCCCTCCCTTCCCCAATCCTGATCAAAGGTATTCTGGAACAAGGAAAGTTTCAGGTAGTCTTAGGCAGTTTCCGGAACTTGCAATTGGGCAATTATATGTTGACTTGCCGTGGGCCGACTTACACAAACTTTCCTCATTTGGCAAGCGATAACAAGGAGTT
>JAXIVD010008669.1:0-16991 GCA_036785275.1 Cancer borealis | reverse complement strand
TATATATATATATATATATTGTTACGGTCACATCGTAAAGACACGGTTCTTATGCCCTAGTGCCCGGTGTCCACTTATGAACAATCCAGTCACAACCACGTTACGGGCGTGTACGCTGTAGGGCTGATGTTTATACGTCCTTTCAACCCACTAAAGGACAATGAAAGTCGACTATCTCGTAGGACTAGTCACTCCGAGGGCCACACGCCGGTGGCTGGACAATAGGCTATAAACAAGATGTGCCTGGTTAAAGAACTTGTGCACTCTTAGCCCCCAAACACAGCACCTACAGCCACCCCGTTAACGTTAAGAGGTCGTCAGTTCTTTTAACCCTCCAAAGAACAAGGAATCTCCCAGTCGTAAACACCTTCTCCTCCTTACATTCTAAAGAGACTTACAGCGAGCACGAGATAACAGTGCCTACACAAGGAGCTATCGCTCCACGCAGAATACCGCCCACAAGGTGTTTTTCCACCCACTTCTGGTTTAATAACTCCTCTCGACTCTAATAACATCCTGCAAAGTAGCCTCCCGCGAGGAAACTCCGTACAGTGCGTTATATGAGTCGTAATTAATTAACACTAAGACGGGATTACTCCTCCTCTGTGTTATCACACAAGAGGCCCCAGATGATAGGCTCTCTCTCTCTCTCTCTCACAATGAGGACAACGAAGGCAACGCCGAAAAAGCAGACAACGCCGACAAAGCAGACAACGCCGAAAAAGCAGACAACGCCAACAAAGCAGACAACGCCGAAACTACTTCCCCAAGACTCAAAAGCCTGACAATATCCCTAGGTGGAGTTCACCGCCAGCTAGATGGTAATTATACAACCACACACTCGTCGTTCTCACTCTCGGCACGGTAACCTTTTCCTCGTATAGACAGGGCCTTACTGTCTAGCTACACAAATAACAACAGACCTAACAGGTCAATCTTATAACCCCTTCCCTTATGTATGAGGAGGTTACATACGGAATAATGCCAAATTGAGGAGAGTGAAACGAGCGACGATGTGTTCTTGGTGGCTGGCTAGGGGGAATAAACTCTCTCACGCACAGAAACCTCCTCCTCTGGCGCAGTGTTACCATATGGTGTTCTTCCTGGCGGATTCGTCTCGCCCACACCGCGTCACAAGTATAGCCTCTCTTTCACAATGACACTGTTCCGCTCATAAGCAACGTAGAGAGATAACAAGCATATGAGAAGAAGCAGAAAAGAACTGTTTACAAGATGGAATACCTGGCAACACAAAGAAGAAAGAAGGAAAGTCAGGAAAATTTGGAGAATGAGAAGAACTGAAATTAAAATGAAAGCCTAAGCAAGACTCGCTGGCAACTCATCACCCTCAACATTCCGTCTGTTCCCGCTCTCTCTCTCTCTCTCTCTCTCTCTCTCTCTCTCTCTCTCTCTCTCTCTCTCTCTCTCTCTCTCTCTCTCTCTCTCTCTCTCTTTCTTCCCGCCACGCCAGCTCCTGGCTGGAGAACACGTGGTCTCCAAACAAAAAAGGCGTAAGCCCGTCTCGTCACGTATACACGTCTCCAACATTTCCCGCGTGGTGGGGCCCGCAACACCCTCCCCCTTTAAGGAAAAATTTTTGTAAGTCTTACGGATTATAAATTTTTTAAGCGGACTGAGTCATTCACTGGCTCGCGACAAACAATCGGCCACAGCATTGTCTACCCCCTTATTGTGGCGGACATCTAGGTTATACTCCTGCAAGAGTAGACTCCACCGAGTGAGTCGCACATTTTTAAATTTAAACTTTTATAAAAATTGCAAAGGACTATGGTCAGAATAGATGGTAACTAGGGGACCATAGCCGGGACATAGATTTCGAAGTGCTGCAGAGCCGAAAGAATAGCCAGTAACTCTTGCTCAATAACAGAGTAGTTCCTTTGGGCTGAAGTAGCTTCTTAGAGAAGTAGCAGACAGGGTGATTCACTTGGTGTTCGTCGGGCTGCATGAGAACTGCGCCCACCCCGGCCTGGCTGGCATGGACCGCCAAAGCAAAAGGCCTGGTGAAGTCCGGAGCCCGTAAAACTGGCTGACCGCACAAGAGGTCTTTTACTTGGGAGAAGGCGCTCTCACACGTCTCACTCCACACCCACTTCTTCCCCTTTTCCAAGAGGTCACTCAAAGGTGCCAGCAAGGTAGAATACCCTGGCACAAATCGGCGGTAGTAGCCTACTACCCCGAGGAACCTCTGCAGAGCGCGGCGACAGGTCGGTGCGGGGAACCGCCTGATCGCCTCCACTTTGGCTTCGGGAGGAGTGATGTAGCCGTGGCCCACCACAAACCCCAAGTACTGGACCCAAGCCTTAACAAAGTCACACTTGTCCAGGTTGACCACCAACTCAGCCTCCTGGAGTCGTGCAAACAGTGCCTCCACATTGTCAAGGTGGTCCGACCGACAGGTGTCATAGATGACCACGTCATCGATGTACACAACGCATTGCTGGAGTCCATCCACCACCTGGTCCATCAAACGTTGAAACGTGGCTGGGGCATTTTTAAGTCCATAGGGCATCACCTGGCACTGATAGACTGCCCCATTAGCCACAAAATTAGCTATCTCTTTAGCACGGTCCGTGAGAGGAACCTGCCAGTAGCCCTTCACCAAGTCCACCTTTAAGATAAACGTGGCCCCGCCAATACGGTCCACTGAATCATCCACCCGGGGCAACGGGTAGGTGTCGGCCTTAGCAAGTGTATTGACCTTCCTAAAGTCAATGCAAAACCTGACCTTACCGTCAGGCTTGGGTTGAAGGGTAACAGGCGAACTCCACTGGCTATACGTCCTCTTAATCAGGCCGTGCTCCAACATATACTCCAACTCCTTCTCCACCAACTGCTGCTTCTGGGGAGCCAGCTTAACTGGAGTGGACTCCCCCACATCAATGTCATGTTGGATCAGGCTTGTTCTGCCTGGGACATTGTTAAAGACCGAAGGGTACCTTCCCAACCGCCGACGCATCTCCTGTTTTTGCACCTCTCCCAAGTGTTGCAACTTTTCTTCAAGGAGCAGCGCACTGTTCTGCTCCCAATGCTCCGCGGGGATTACAGGTTCTGAACCCAGTACCTCGGTGGCCTCCTCTGCACGGCAGAAAAATAAAACTAAAGATGCCTCCTTCTTGGCAGAACTTAAACAACCCTCTGGGTTCTTTCTACGGAAGTAAGACTTCAGCATATTTACATGGCAAAGCTGAGCCCTCTTTCGCCAATCAGGAGTGGCCACCTGGTAGTCTAAATCCCCCACCTTCTTCTCAACTACAAAAGGACCACAGTAACGGGCCGCAAGCGGCTGTCCTTGTAGAGGAAGCAACACCAACACCTCCTCCTCTGGTGCAAAAGTGCAATACTTGGCCTTCTGGTCGTAGTATCCCTTCATCTTCTTCTGGGCAGCTCCGAGATGGTGTTAAGCCACCTCCAGCGCGTTCACCAGTCTTTCCCGAGCCCTTAACACGCTCTTCAAAGCGACTCGGGGCGGTCCGAGTGGGGAGCACACCAGGCTTCCCGTAGTAAATACAACGGACCGCGCACCCGGTGCCCAAACACCAACTGATTCGGGGAAAACCCTAAGGACTCAGTAGGAGCTTCCTTCACAGCAAACAAAACATAGGGCACCGCCTCTTCCCAGTCCTTCTCTCGTTCCAAGCAGAACGCTCAGAGCATAGTTTTGAGCGTCTAATGGTGCCGCTCTAATGCTCCCTGCGATTGGGGATGATAAGCACTAGATAGAATGTGCTTAATCCCCCACTCGGTCATAGTCTTTGCGAACAACTTCGAGGTGAAGTTGGTCCCTCGATCGGACTGAATCTCGGGAGGCAGACCAAAATGGGAAAAGAAGTTGAGGAGGGCCTTAAGCAAAACTCGTACGTGGGTACTCCTCATCGGTATATTTTCTGGGTACCGAGTCGTTACATCCATAATGGTCAACAAGTATTTATGACCGGCCTTGGAAGTAGGGAGGGGCCCCACCATGTCAATCAGGACCCTGGTAAAAGGAGGATCCACAGCGGAAATAGGGTGTAGGGGTGCAACAGGGGCATTTTGGTTGGGTTTGCCCACCATCTGACAGGTGTGACAACTCCTCAGCGACTTAGTAATCTCTCTGGCCATACCAGGCCACCAGAAATTGCCCCGCAGGCGGGTAAGAGTTTTGTGGACATTCAGGTGTCCAGCCATAGGCTCGTGTGCTAACAGCACCAGGGCCTCCCTCAAATCCTGAGGCACTACCACCTGTAGAACATCACTCCCATCACTCTCCCTCGACCTGCGGTGTAACACCCCCTTCTGCAACAGAAACTCCTCTGCTCCCCTTATCTCCTTTCCTACCTTAGCAAAACAAAGGGCCAATTCCGGGTCCCCTTTCTGTCCCTTGATGAGCAACGCCGGCTCAATACAAGTAAGGTTGGACGGGACCACAGGATCTGTCGGAAGGGGCGGTACCGACACTTCCCTGGTTCTGTCCCGGGGCCTGAGGCGTGGTGTGGACTCATCCACCACTTCCTCATCAGCCAAAATGGGTGGGCCCTCCAGGTGGGCCTCACCCATCAAACAGTCACCAGACAAGGGAACAGCCGGTTCCCTGTCTCCGGTACACTCCGCAGTGGTGGGAGTCTCCAACTCCCCCGCAGAGTTGGAAGTCTCCCCTCCCTCGGAGATGACCCGCAACAAACTGTCAGACATACCAGGCTGGGGACCGGACTGAGTACCGAGAACCACAGCCTCACAACCAGGAAACACCACCGCTTGGGTGCTTCCTCCGAGGTGCCCCGCAGGGTGAGGAATACCAGCAGAAGACTTCTCTACCCTCAACACTCCTTCCTCACCCTCGGCGACAACCTCTACCAAGTCAGGTGCTTCTATGGGTGGCTCTGCACCGCGGCAGTCAGCCCCAACACCTTGACTCACTGGCGAGCCCGGCTCTGGCTCATCTAGTTCACAGACATTGCTCTCTTTTGTCGGTGACTCTGCTATGTCGCAGTCAGCCCCTAGAGTAGCAGCCGGTTCCACCCGTCTAGCCTGAGACCGGATGACAACCCCAACAACTTCCTCCTCACTGCCCTCCAACACCGGTGATCCTGCCTCATTGCAGTCGGCCCCTAGAGCGGCAGCTTCCTCCTCACCACTGTTCTCCTCTTCCGGTAGCCCCGCACTATCGCAGTCGGCTCCAGGAGCAACAGCCTGCGTCACCCGCTTGGTCTGCGACCGGGTGACAACAGCAACAGGGTCGGGCACACTATGCCCTGACACCTCAGAAGCCTCACCTCCCGTAGGGGTAGGCACCCAAACTCTCCCTCCTGCTAGGTCATTCCCTAGCAGGAAATCAACACCTGCCACAGGCAGTTGTTCCGCCACTGCCACTTGAGCCGAAGTGGTGATCAGTGGACACGACAGCTTCACCTCAGCCGTCACAAACTTCTCGACAGCGTTGAGGCCCCTACACAACACTGCTTTAGAAGAAGTCACCTTACCCCCGGTGACATTGCGGCACACAGACTGTTGTGCGCCAGTGTCTCGTAAGATGGTGACAGGATACTTGTTCCCGTCAATCTCAACAGTGCCCCCACACAGAAATGGGCGACACCAATCCAGCTCCGAGTCAGCTGGAGTCACAGAAGCAACAACATGGGGGTGAACAAGTGAAGACTCCTGAACCCCCTCCTCACAATCCAACTCAGGCCCATCAAGAGCCTTCTTTCCTTCATGAACCTTAGGAACGAACAGCCTCTCCTCACGACCCTGGTCAGGCCACACCAGCAAGACAACTGGTTTCTGGGGTGTTTTGGTGGGGCCCGCTGTCACAAGTTTTGGGCATTGAGATCGAAAATGCCCCTTGGCATAGCAGTTATAGCACGTGGGCTGGTTATCATACTTGGGAGTACTAAAGGTCATTTTTCCTCTTGATCCTCCCTTTGGCCCTGAAGGGGCAGCGGGGGATTGAGACTTACCGAACCCGCTCTTATTGCCAAAGCTGTGACTGCGGGGAGGGGTACGTGGAGCACCAGAACCAGCACTACCACCGCCCCCTGGCCCTCGTGGTCCTCCCTCCTTGAGTCCACTTCCAGCACGAGACTCTGAGCGATGGGCTAACACATGGACGTCAGCCCAGGTGGCAGCCTCCTTTAGCGTCTTAAAACGCTTCTCCCTGAGGAGAGGCACCAGTTCCTTATCAGCAGCATTAATGAACTGCTCCATGACCATCAACTCCTCCAGGTCGCGGAGAGTATCCCCTCCCTCACTCATGATCCATCTCTTAAATGCCTGCTTTAAATGGTGGGCACACTCGAGGTAGGAGTCACCAGGTCTCTTTTTCCCACCTCGGAACCTTAAGCGATAGGCTTCGGGCCGCAGCTCGTAAGCCCTCAAGATATCAGCCTTGGAGTCCTCATAGCTTTCTAGGTCTTCCCCCGACATATTGTCGTATTCCTCCAATGCCCTGCCTTTCAGCTTATTGGCCACAAGACCAACCCATCTTCCTTCTGGCCAACCAAACTCAGCCGCCTTCTTTTCAAACCTCCTAAACCATTCTGCAACCTTCTGCTAGTCAGAGTCAGGAATGAGCTGCAGGCTCTTTACCATTTGGCGCTCAACTGTGTTCTCTTTTCCTACTCCTCCCTTATGAGTCGAGTTGATCCCAAGTCTGGATCTTTCCCACTCAAATTCTCTTTGCTTCTCCATCTTCAACCTTCTAATTTCTAGCTCTTCCTTTCTTGCTTCTCTCCTCTCTTCAGATTCTAATTCCAATATTCTAGCCTCTCTCCTCTCTTCAGCTTCTATCTTACTCGCATCTGCTTCTAATTCCAACCTTCTCGCTTCATTCGCAGCTTCTATCTCCATCCTCTTTATTTCTAATTGGAATCTCAATTCCTCCGCAATTCCGACGGACTGGAGGTTGTCAGTTGTCAGCTGGGCTTACTTTCCTTGAACCCATTACGTTCTCAAAAGAACCAACACGGCCCGTTAGATGCTGCAGGGGCTGTTCAGGCACTTCCTGAGCAAAATTGAATTGTCCTGTGGTACTATGCTCACTAACAGGACTAACAGGTCTTTCTTCACCTAGGCATGGCTGTTCACTAACGCCACGTACAGGGCTGGCTCGGGCCGAGCCATCCTCAAGTGGAGTAATTATATTACGTTGGTCTTCCATTGTCACAGTGTGTGTGGGCTCACCCTTCAATGCCCTGACACTGTCTCCCTACTCACTGTAATTCTTTAGAATCCTGGCGAGGTCGCCAATTTTGTTGCGGTCACACCGTAAGGACACGGTTCTTATGCCCTAGTGACGGGTGTCCACTTATGAACAACCCAGTCACAACCACGTTACGGGCGTGTACGAACTGTAAGGCTGATGTTTATACGTCCTTTTAACCAACCAAAGGACAAGGAAAGTCGACTATCCCTCAGGACTAGTCACTCCGAAGGCCACACGCCGGTGGCTGGTCAATAGGCTATAAACAAGATGTGCCTGGTTAAAGAACCTGTGCACTCTTAGCCCCCAAACACAGCACCTACAGCCACCCCTTTAACGTTAAGAGGTCGCCAGTTCTTTTAACCCTCCAAAGAACAAGGAATCTCCCAGTCGTAAACACCTTCTCCTCCTTACATTCTAAAGAGACTTACAGCGAGCACGAGATTACAGTGCCTAGACAAGGAGCTATCGCTCCAACCAGAATACCGCCCACAAGGTGTCTTTCCACCCACTTCCGGTTGAATAATAATTCCTCTCGACTCTAATAACAACCTGCAAAGTAGCCTCCCGCGAGGGAACTCTGTACAGTGCGTTATATGAGTCGTAATTAATGAACACTAAGACGGGATTACTCTTCGTCTGTGTTATCACACAAGAGGCCCCAGATGATAGGCTCTCTCTCTCTCTCTCTCTCTCTCAATGAGGACAACGAAGACAACGCCGAAAAAGCAGACAACGCCGACAAAGCAGACAACGCCGAAAAAGCAGATAACGCCGACAAAGCAGACAACGCCGAAACTACTTCCCCAAGACTCAAAAGCCTGACAATATCCCTAGGTGGAGTTCACCGCCAGCTAGATGGTAATTATACAACCACACACTCGTCGTTCTCACTCTCGGCACGGTAACCTGGTCCTCGTATAGACAGTGCCTTACTGTCTAGCTACACAAATTACAACAGACCTAACAGGCTAATCTTATAACCCCTTCCCTTATGTATGAGGAGGTTACACACGGAATAATGCCAAATTGAGGAGAGTGATACGAGCGACGATGTATTCTTGGTGGTTGGCTAGTAGGAACTAACTCTCACGCACAGAAACCCCCTCCTCTGGCGCAGAGTTACCATATGGTTTTCTTCCTGGCGGATTCGTCTCGACCACACCGCGTCACAAGCATAGCCTAAAGAGACTCTCTTTCACAATGATACTATTCCGCTCATAAGCAACGTAAAGAGATAACAAGCATATGAGAAGAAGAAGAAAATAACTGTTTACAAGATAGGATACCTGGCAAATCAAAGAAGAAAGAAGGAAAGTCAGGAAAATTAGGAGAATGAGAAGAACTGAAATTAAATGCAAAGCCTAAGAAAGACTCGCTGGCAACTCATCACCTTCAACACTCCATCTGTTCCCGCTCTCTCTCTCTCTCTCTCTCTCTCTCTCTCTCTCTCTCTCTCTCTCTCTCTCTCTCTCTCTCTCTCTTTCTTCCCGCCACGCCAGCTCCTGGCTGGACAACACGTGGAGTCCAAACAAAAAAGCGTAAGCCCGTCTCGTCACGTATACACGTCTCCAACACTTCCCGCGTGGTGGGGCCCGCATACAGTATACAGTATAACAGTATATATATATATATATATATATATATATATATATATATATATATATATATATATATATATATATATATATATATATATATATACATATATATATATATATATATATATATATATATATATATATATATATATATATATATATATATATATATATATATATATATATATGTATATATATTTCGTTGCTCGTTATTGCAACGTTTTCGTGTTCTGTTAATAAACTTATTCTTTGGTCACGAGGTTACAGAACACTAACTAACTAACTAATTATTGTCATTGAAAATCTTTCCGTTTTCTATAATTTTATTTAACAAAAAATCTTCCTTTGCACCTTACGTCATATAATAACATCATTCTATCTCTTTCTTTGACATATACATAATCAAGCACATAAATAATTCTTCAAATTTCTTTCCTTGCTCCTTCTGTTGTATAATAACATCATCCTTCTTCCTTACTTTGACACATACATAATCAAGCACATGAGTAATTCTTCTAGGAGCTTATAAAAATATTCATAATAATGGAACTACGCATAATAAAAATAATCACGGAGCAACACATTTTAAAGTAATCACGGAGCAATACATTTTAAAGTAATCACGGAGCAATACATTTTAAAGTAATCACTGAGCAATATATTTTAAATCACAAATCCTACATAAAATCAAATCCTAACACTAAAATCCTATGGCTTCTTTAAGACTGCATTAGAAGAGAGCTTCCACTTACCCCAATATCCCAGCCCCATTGGGAGCTGAGTCCGGTGAACCTCCTCCTAGTAAGTCAGGGTGAATCTGCCTTCTAATACAGCCCGTCTTATTTTCAAAAACTTGACAGTTACGTATTCTCTCCAGTCACAGCGTCTGTGAGATCCTAATTTTCAAAACCTAAGGCTATGTCTCTATATAATTTCACAAAGTTATGTCTCTTTTCCTTTTCATAAAGTTTAGTTCTATAACGGCTGGCATCCAACGAATTTTCCCGTGTTCGTTCTTCCAACCGTTCGTCAAAGGCACTTGAACTTTCTCTTTCTCCCCTCCATCTGGTTTATGGTCAAGGGGTCTCCCTGGCACCCTCTGTCTCACTCTGTTTATCCACTGTACAACACAGCTCTGTGTGTCGACTCACGACATACCCCCACCTTTAAAAAGCACGTCCTCGTGCACCATAATAATGATGTGGACACGCCGCTTAAGTTGCCGGTGCAGGATTCGGCATCAATTCATAAGACTCTTGGGTGTTGTCCGGTAACTTGGATAACCGAGAAGCGTGCTAGCAATCACGCGCCCATTTCAGTCCAACAGCTAGTAAGACGAGGAGTAGAGTTACCAACACGGTGATACCCATTCTCGTCCACTCCGGGAGTCCCGCGGCAGTGTCCTGTTGCTTCAATATTGGCTGCAGCTGGTCAATGTAGTCGTTTAGGAGTATAGGTTCCAATCTATTACTGCTGGGTAGGGTGATATTAGTAACATTCATGATAAATCCATGTTCCCCTGTTGTGAAAGGGAGAGGCAGAGAGAAAGTGTATGGCTTGCTATCTACTGGTTGCATAAATCAATCCTTGCAAATATATGATAAAAATAGGTGGAAACTCCTAATCTATTTGTGTTTTACACAGTTAGAGACAGATTTTTTTTCAAGGAACAATGCTAATTCACAAAATTCAGTATTTCTGTTATAATTGGTCCCATTGGTGGACAAATCAATAAATCAACATATTTCCTACATATATTAAAAGCCTCCATCAAAAAATTATGAGTTCTTGACTCACTAATAACCAAATAATGCTTTGATATATAATGTAACATGAAAGCATCAGTATGTGGAATAGGATATGGTAAATAATCCATTTTAAGATATCAAAAGTGTCTATGGGATCACCTCTGAGGAGAATAAGTAAATAGAAACTCAATCCATCTAATGCAGTCTTATATACAATACGAATAGCAGCTCTCTATGTAAACCTAAAAATACATTTTAAAGTAATCACTGAGCAATATATTTTAAATCACAAATCCTACATAAAATCAAATCCTAACACTAAAATCCTATGGCTTCTTTAAGACTGCATTAGAAGAGAGCTTCCACTTACCCCAATATCCCAGCCCCATTGGGAGCTGAGTCGGGTGAACCTCCTCCTAGTAAGTCAGGGTGAATCTGCCTTCTAATACAGCCCGTCTTATTTTCAAAAACTTGACAGTTACCTATTCTCTCCAGTCACAGCGTCTGTGAGATCCTAATTTTCAAAACCTAAGGCTATGTCTCTATATAATTTCAAAAGATATTTAATATATATTTCATAATTTCAAAAGGGAAACAAGGGTCCCTAAGATACATTAAGAAAAATGGACTGTCTCGGAGGCTTCTATGAAATGCCGTGTTATTGGCAAAAATAGTTATAGGGAACATTGTTTTCCAAATACTAACATTATCCTGCACTAAAGTCCGTAATATCTTCAATACAGTACCATCTCTCTATTACGCCATTTGTTTGTGGAAGGTATGGAGTGGCTGTTATATGTTTCATTTGCAACAACTTAGCTACTCTTTTTAATATTTCATTAACAAATTCTTTACTTTGGTCTGTAACCAAGGTCTTAAGTGCTCCTTGCTTACATACCACTGACTCAAAAAATACTTGGGCTACTTCCACAATTGTCCGTTTTAATCGGTTCAGCAATCAAATATCTTGTAAGCACATCAATCAACATTAAACAATATTTTTATATTATTTTATGAATTTTCTATGGGCCCAAATAAATTCATGTGTACACATTCAAAAGGCATTAGTATATCCGGATAACTTCTGGTGCTGGAGCGTCCCCCAGATCGCTTAAACGATTATGTAGACATGCTTTGCAATAATTCTCAACATCCTTTTTCATACCGTACCAGTATGAAAACTTTTGACATCTTGCTAATGTAACTTGCACACCCCCATGCCCTGCAGGTAGCATAGAATGTGCCAGTTTCAAAGCTTGATGTTTATAAAAATTAGGCATTACAATCTGTCTAGTCATTTCACCATTTTTATTTTTTTACTCGATCTATATATAATATTATTATCCACAATCATTTCTTCTTAATTCAATTTTTCTACTTCCTTTTTGTGCTTACTTAACTCTTTCTTAATTGTGTCGACATCATAACATTCCTTTAACAATTGTTGCAATTATCCATAATACTCATCTTCATCTTGAAAAATCATAATAATTGTCTCAATAATCCATAATACTCATCTTCATCTCGTAATTTCATAATAATTGTCTCAAGAAATCATTATACTCCTCTTCATCTCGTAATCTCACAATAATTGTTTCTATGATTCATAATACTCATCTTCATCTCGTAATCTCACAATAATTGTTTCAATAATTTATAATACTCATCTTCATCCTGTAATCTCACAACAATTGTTTCAATAATTCATAATACTCATCTGCATCTTGTAATCTCATAATAACTATTCTAGATCCCATTCTAGATACATAACTGCTTTTTCTTCTGTTAATACACATATATTTTCATTTCCCAATAACTCATTAATATCATCATTACCTTCTAGGCTATCCTTGTGATGCCTTAATCTTGAGTAACAGTCAGCTACCTTATTTTCCTTAGCGGGGATATATTCCACTTTAATATCATATTCAGCTACTAATAATTGCAATCTAGCAATTTTACTGTTCGCATTAGAGGTATATAATAACCATACCAAAGGTCGGTGATCAGTGTGAACCAATATAAGAAATCTTAGACATAATGTCCTGTTTATTTTCAGATCATACACAAATGCTAGTGTTTCTTTTTCAATAGTTCTATGGTTAATCTCAACCTTATTTAATTTTCTGCCAAAAAATGTAAGTGGTCTCAGATTATCATATCCATCCCTTTGTCGTAGAACACCATCAATTGCAATATTAGAAAAATCCGTGGTAACATAAAATATTTTTTCAAAATCTGGAGAAAAAAAAAGTGTTATTTGCTCTGACAATACTCTTTTGAGTTTAACAAATGCTTCTTTAGCTTCATTATTCCATTCTATGTATTTTTTTTTTTCTTTCGTCCTGTGACCTTCTGTAAGTTTATTTAAGGGAGCTGCCATCCCAGCATAACCTTGTATGAATTTCCTATAGTTAGTCACCCTCAGAATGACTATAATTCTTTTACTGTTTTGGGTGTTGACATCTTATTTACTGTTTCTATTATATTTGGCTGAGGTTTTAATCCCTCTGCGGAGATGATATGTCCTAAATATTTTACACATGTCGTAAAGAAAGTGCATTTCATTAAATTTACTTCTAATTCTGATTCCTGGAGACTAAAATATACCCTTTCAAGATTATCTATATTATCCATCAAATCTGTACCTTGAATTATAATGTCATCTAAGTATACATGTGTATATGGCCTGTCAAGCCTATTAATACTTGATTTATTATTCTACAGAACGACATTGGGCTATCTTTCAAACCCATTGGCAAGACATTATGTTCGTATAACCCTTCAGGTGTTACAAAGGCAGTTAAGGCTTTTCTGTCTTCTGTAAGAGGAATTTGATGAAAACCTTGTTTTAAATCTAAACATGAAAATATTTTTCCCTTACCCAAGTTATGAAAAATATTATTTATGTTAGGTAGGGGGTATGAATCATTCATTACATGAGTATTTAAATTCCTGAAATCTATACAAAGCCTTAATTTTCCATCCTTTTTTATTACTAGTACCAAAGGTGACTGAAAAGACGATCTTGAAGGTCTTATTATTCCATGTATTTCTATTATTTTAATTTGTTCTTTTACCTTTTCATGGTAACAAACTGGAACAGGGTATGGTTTTATAGGTTTAGTGGTTGACTCTAGTTTGATAGTATGATAATAAAATGGAATTACACTTGGAGAATCATCATCGTTTGCAAAGACTGATGGATATTTCGTAATAAGTCACTTTAGGATCTTGTTTCCATTACTGTTTACAGGAAACATGTCATCTATTGTCTGAAAAAGACAATTTTGTTGTTCCTCCTTAATTTTTTCTGTTATGGAATTCACATTATAACACTGATCAACTGGCAAATATTCTTTATTACATGGCTGAACAAATCCTAAGGTTCTCCCTGGTTCTCGCTCAATTTTCTCATTAGTCACATTCATATACTGTATAATGAATCTAGATTTTTAATTTTCTCTTATCAGATTCTAATTTCTCTATCCCCGGACATAATGTGTGAGATCCAGCATTTCCTACTACTGGCTCAAAATAGCTATATCATAATCCACTAGACAGGTCTCTAGTACAATACAACTTATATTTTCTCAAAAATAGTTGTATAATAATCCACTAAACTGGTTTCCAGTTCTATAAAACTTATATTTTCTCCTTCTAATACAGTTGCATCGGCTACAGAACACTTGCATTTACTATTTTCTATAATCTCTTTTCGTGGCGTTTTTATTTTCTTTCGGTATATGCAGTGCATGTTCTAATGGTATTTCAACTGTATTTAATTATTTCTTTCAATATAGAGCTTCAGTGGGTTAGTCTGAAATTTCACATCGTACCTTTTCATAAAATGCCAGCCTAATATAATATCAATTGTGAAGTTAATTATCTTTCTTCATTAATAATTAATTCATGAATATAATTTCATCCTCCTATTTCTAGTGTTAATCTTGTTTTTCCTGCAGTGGCCATAACATTTCCACTTGCTTTACGGATTGTGGTTAAAAATGTTTTGAATAATTTTAATTTTCCTAATGCTCTCGCTAATTCAGCTCCTATTAAAGAAACTCATGCTCTAGTATCAATTAATGCTAATTGCTCCTTACCAATTTTATCTCCTAGTTTCTCTTAAATAAATACGTGGCCTGATTTTCTATTCACCGCTCCTATAACTACCATAGATAAATCGGCACCTAAAATTATGACCAAATCGATGACATCTGAGGCTCGACAGTGTTGTGTGTCGTGACTGATTATCTCACATCTCTGACAATAAGTCTCATTTCTTCCTGTTAGTATCTGATAGACAGGCGTTTCCTGTGAGATAATGGAATTTACTGGAATAACCTTACTCATTTATTTCCTTATTGCAACATCTGTAAGCTGAGGGCTTGGATGTGAGGCTACATATTTTAATACCTACCTTTTTATTGACAATCAAAGGAATTTTCATATCAGCTTCTGTTAAAATGTTTGAGAAGTCTTTGGGTAATGCATTTAAAATAATGGAAACCAACATATCACTATAAACTTCCTTGCCTGTAGGCTTAAGTGATTCTAACTGTTCAACAATGCCTTCAATTATGATGTAGAGTTCAATTAATGTCTCTTTCGGTCTACGAGTAACAGATGACATCTCGTGCATAAGGTTTGGTTCACTGCCTTCACAAAATACGGTAATCCGATAATCTTATTAAAATTCTTCCTTTCATTATCTGTAATTGCCTCTACAATTTTATCCGTACTTAAATAGGTGCTGGTGCTGCCAAATGATTATGCTTGAGCCATTTCTCTAAGGTTTTCTTGCAACACAATATCAAAAGTTAATGTGGTTTTATTCTCTGAACCTCAATATAATTTTTTCTTTTCAAAACTGCTTGGTTTTAACAATTCAGGATTAATGCGTCTCATATTAGTCACAAAGAATCATACAATTTCAAACTAGGTTGAAATTGCTAAGAAAATGTTCTTCTTTTTGTCTTCAATTTCACGATTGCTTGCAATCTATTAATCCATCTAACAATGTATACAATTTTGAAAAATCTATATAACAATTTCTGCAATGTTGAAATATCTGCAATGTTGCAGTTTCTGCAATGTTGCAATTCCTGCAATTATGTAATTCATGCGATGTTGCAATTTCTGCAATGTTGCAATGTTACAATACAATCAATATTGCTGCAATATAATCAATGTTACAATATATTCAATGTTGCCATATCATCAATGTTGCAATAAATCCCATCGCTGCCACCAATTTCATTGCTCGTTATTGCAACGTTTTCGTGTTCTGTTAATCAACTTATTCTTTGTCACGAAGATACAGAACACTAACTTCTAAAATTATTGTCATTGAAAATCTTTCCGTTTTCTATAATTTTAATTAACAAATAATCTTCCCTTGCACCTTTTGTCATATAATAACATCATCCTATCTTCTTGCTTTGACACATACATAATCAAGAACATAAGTAATTCTTCTAATTTCTTTCATTGTTCCTTCAGTTGTATAGTAACATCATCCTTCCTCCTTACTTTGACACATGCATAATCAAGCACATAAGTAATTCTTCTAGGAGCTTATAAAAATATTCATAATCATGGAGCCACACATAATAAAAATAATCACGGAGCAACACATTTTAGGGTAATCACGGAGCAACGCATTTTAAAGTAATCACGGAGCAATACATTTTAAAGTAATCACGGAGCAATACATTTTAAAGTAATCACGGAGAAATACATTTTAAATCACAAATCCTACATAAAATCAAATCCTAACACTAACATCCTACGGCTGCTTTAAGACTGCATTAGAAGAGAGCTTCCACTTACCCCAATATCCCAGCCCCATTGGGAGCTGAGTTGGGATAACCTCCTCCTAGTAAATCAGGGTGAATCTGCCTTCGAATACAGCCCGTCTTATTTTCAAAATCTTAACAGTTACCTATTCTCTCCAGTCACAGCATCTGTGAGATCCTAATTTTCAAAACTTAAGGCTATGTCTCTAAATAATTTCACAAAGTTATGTCTTTTTTCCTTTTCATAAAGTTTAGTTCTACAACGGCTGGCACCCAACGAATTTTCCCGTGTGCGTTCTTCCAACCGTTCGTCACAGGCACTTGAACTTTCTCTTTCTCCCCTCCATCTGGTTTATGGTCAAGGGGTCTCCCTGGCACCCAATGTCCCACTCTGTTTATCCACTGTACAACACAGCTCTGTGTGTCGACTCACGACATACATATATATATATATATATATATATATATATATATATATATATATATATATATATATATATATATATATATATATATATATATATATATATATATATATATATATATATATATATATATATATATATATATATATATAATATATATATATATATATATATATATATATATATATATATATATATATATATATATATATATATAT
>JAXIVD010008668.1:7500-15000 GCA_036785275.1 Cancer borealis | reverse complement strand
CAAGACTCGAACTGGGCTTGGTGTTTATAAACTACTCTGAAGGGTAAGCGTAGGTCGCCCTTCCCACCTCCGTGACGTCTCCTCACCCAGCAACCCGACGTAGAAGTATTATTACACTACCTTTCAAAACGTAACTGTAAATCTATTAACGTTGAGGCTGCTATTGTTTAGTGGGTTTCAGAGCCCAGCTGTGCTGAAGGTTAGTAGATAGGGTTTAATACTTCGAAGGGTGTTGATGCGTGTGGAGTTAAGACTAATTTAGACGGAGTGAGAGGCAGACACTAATGAAAAGCCACTTAATTGGTTGCAGATTTATATTTCAGAATTATTAACACGTTAATTTGTTTCTGACTACTTACGTGTCCAATGAACCATCTATTTTCCAGAAACCAACTGTGTTCATAGGAAATAAATGGAAGGCTTTTATTTTCTACCTGTTACTGCGTTGAGCGCCACGACTCATTTGCTTCGCCTCCTACTCTTCCTACGATTTCACCCCAGTGTCAGCCATATTCTTGGTGGAATAACAAAATATAACATTGCGGCAGTATTTTTCCTCTGCTAAGGTTCAGAAATGCAAGATTAATTACACTTAAATATAATCTTACTTCTTTTTCATTCCCTACGAAAGCAATTGTTTTTGGTACTCTAATTGAAATGCAGAGTGTATTGGAGCGATGGAGGTGTAAGGGCTGCGGGCCAAAGAGTGTTTCGGTGACTCAACAGTGTTCACCTCACCCACATCTTGCCTCATAATGTATTTATAGCCAATCTGAGCCTCTGGTAAAAACAGTTGTTAGAAGTCCTGTTGGCAATGTTTCAGAAGGACATGGCAACATAATACGTCAATGTTTTAATGCCAGTGGACATAATTTACCAGTTAGTTAGTATACTAAAAAACTAATTACATCCTCTAATAGTAAGGTGAAGTGACATTGCAGCATTGTTCTTACTAAGCCAAGCAACCAGTTTCTTATATGACTCACACATGTGACTCATATACTATTAAATCATCATGATAAGAGAATACGTAATTGACTCGTTTTCCCGATGTTGAGTCAGATGTGTGAGGAATGACTCAGCAGGCAGAACCCTAAACCTTTCCCAACAAACCGTCTTTCCCTCCCCTCTTTGTGTTGCTCCCTTTATTTTTTTTTATTGATAAGTTCACCTTCGCAACCAAACAAGCATTCACTTCCCCCTCTTCCAGGTGGGTCCCGGCACGTGTTGCGGTCCAGGGGTGAGCGTTTGGAATATACAATGTTCAAGAGTTTTTTCACATTACGCACCTTTTAATCGAACATATCTACGCGAGCTTGAGAATAAAAATATCGCTGCTGAGTCGACATTTTGTTTTTCATCTGCATTTAGTAGAATGGATGAAATCTTAACATGTCTTGTAGTGAATGTGAGTGACATAAATGTGAGGTATGATGTACAAAGGAGTATAAAGGAAGAACAGACAGCAACAGTCCGATTGGACCTAAAGAGGATGTCCGTGTAGCTACACTGCTACTAAGTATCTAATTGATAGAGACAAAAGAACAGCAAAGTAGAAGGCTCCTCTCTACCCACCCCAGCCACCAGCTGATGCTGGCCGAAAGTATGGACAAACTATCTTGGAATTTGTATAGAAAAGTGAGAAAATAGGAAAAATTCACGCTATTACTACCAAAAAAAAAAAAGTCATGGCGAGGTGCATACAAGTTAGCTACAAGAACGAAAATGTGGCACAAGGGCAAGGTATGTCTGGCTTTATAGCTGTGCCTGGGTGACTGATCGTCGCACAAGATAGCAAACACGTCTTCTTCAGTCTCAAAGAAATACAGTCATCTTAATTAATATATGACTGATTTAGAATAAGGTCATGGCACTCTCCAGACTTACACAGCAGAGGTATTATTTCAGCGGAATTATTTAGTAACGCTGCAACCCCAACCGCTGGCCACGTTTCAGGAGAGAGAAATATCAGGTCACCAGGAGCACTTAAAAACTAATGTTACTTTATTTTTTTGTTTTTTTTGTTTTTTTACTTCCTTACACTGCGTTGAGTGGATTCTAACTTCACGCAAAAAAGAAAAAGAAAAAGAAAACTCGGGGAGTGGAAGGGATGAAGAAACAAAAACGGAAGGAAGAGGAAAGCAATGCCAGATGGAAAGGGAAAAATATTAGGAAAGGTGCCGATGAAGCGAATGAGTCAAGGAAACAAGAAGGGACGATCAGAATAAAGATAGAGAGAAAAATAAAATACACAGGAAGGAGAGGAGAGGAAGGCAGAGTATAGGTGCTTTAAAAGTAAGAATACATATAAGAGGAGAAAAGAAACACGTACATAGGAAGGACATGAAAGTTGTGAAGAAGAGAGGAGAGGAAGAAGAGAATACAGAGAGTAGAGGTAATGTAACTTATAACGAAAGAAATATATGGAGAGGAATAATGCGGGAAGGAGAGGCAGGGATACAGACAGAAGAAATAAGAGGGAAAGAAGAGGATAGGAACAAGTGAAGAGAGGACAAAGAGAGAAGGCATACAAGAAGGACAGGAGAGAAAAAGATGAGGTACAAGATTCCCATAAGTACAAGTCGAGTTACTGTTGCAGATGCTAACATTCTCCAGCCTTATCAGTATTAAACCTAACCACATGGATAAATATAACGCTCTTTGTGGCTAGTGTTCTGGAGTCTAATTAAAATACATAATAAATGAACTTGCCTGCTGTAAACAAAGGCCCCACCTGGTGTAGGAAGAAACATGCTCACTGCAGGGCCCCGTACGGCTGCTCAGAGCTTGGGCGACATAACGCTCACTGCAGGGCACATCCCCGGATGGGTCTAAGTGCTATGGAGTTACGAAACATATTATGCTATTACAACACCCCACCCCACACTACGCATACACACACCTACCCTCTCCTACCCCTTTGTTTGTTTGTTTGTTTGTTTGTTTGTTCATGTGTGTGTGTGTGTGTGTGTGTGTGTGTGTGTGTGTGTGTGTGTGTGTGTGTGTGTGTGTGTGTGTGTGTGTGTGTGTGTGTGTGTGTGTGTGTGTGTGTGTGTGTGTGTGTGTGTGTGTGTGTGTGTGTGTGTGTGTCTTGTTTTCTGGGTGCCCCCCAAAAAGTAGTGGTCTGCATCTGAGCCTTGTAGGTCGAGTCCTCAGGTACACACATCCTCATTCTAATGCAAGGTTCCCATTAGTCCATTTTTACGGATTCTGTTTTCGTTCACCGTCCAATAATGACGTCACCATCATCTCCGTTTGAGTGGCTGCATTGGAAGCAGGCCACCGTTTACACCTCCGCTGGAGTGGACGCCGTCGAACGAAAGAGATGACTTTGGACGGAGTGACGGTGGCAATTTGCACTTATTGATATTTTGAATATTATATATTTGATATTCAAGTACGTGAAAAATCATGATAAATTATACTTTTGAATTGTATGTTATGAAGCAAATTATACATTTTTTATTGTGTTCATGAAAAATGAGGAGTTATGTTCGTCCCACAAGGAGGTGTTGCATCACCGCAAGGCAATGTAAACAGGTCATGGACAGTGGATTGGAATAGTTGCAAGCCTCGCACACTTCATCCCAACAAAGTGGAGTCACGCAGCAGACCCGTTATCAGGCATGGTAATTACATTGCATCATCATTGAAATCTGGTATTAATAACTGTAATCTTTCTCCTCCTGTGACAAGTCATTGCCTCTCCACCGTGACCCCTTGTAACCCCGGCTCCTTAATACTCGTAGATATCAGTGCAGTAAGGTTTATTGTTTGCTGAAAAGAATAACTCATTTAGACCACCGCATCAGAAAGCGCCATATCTGGTATGGTTATATATAAATGTGTATGGTAAGGTTGCTTAATCTGCCAGTGCAGTACATAGAATATGTTAATTAATTAATGGTAAAACAATTAGTAAATATATAATAGCTCCTTTTAAAATGTGTAAGTTACGATGCAATAATACCAAGATCTATATTGTTCAAGTAATCTTGTCCCATTGATATGCTCGCCTCGCCATTGATATGCTCACCTCGGAGACTTCTCAAAAAGTTGTCCGCGTAACCACAACGCTCTTTCCCTCTTTGGTCTATCTTCAGACCAAGCTGTAAGTATAATACAACCAGCAAATATCATAAATTCATCTTCGTCTCTTGCCCGCGCCGACATGTTTACAAAAACAATGGACAAGGGAAGACGGCAGCCATTTTAGTGACATCATTGTTCAACAGTGAACGGAAACGAAACCTGAAAAGCGGACTTGTGGGAACCTCGCATTACAGCAGCCTAACACTATAAGATATTTACGTGGAATGTGCTACACATTGGAGACTAATTTTCGCGCATCGTACGAAATGTGTGGGAACACGGAGACACCGCTGCCTTATTACTTAGATAACCAAAAGGACATGTGGGTATGGCAGTCTGTACCCCTTGGATGCCCGCTATTGATAACGATGATACTTTGTCAAAACTTATAAGGATTTTCCACGACAAGTAAGAACTCCAAGATCTCATCAGTTAGCGACTTCCTAAATATAAAACCGAACGTGACATGCATTTGCAATTTCATCAAAGGATCACAAACAAAATCAAGAAGAGAGGGGTACACTGTTAATGCCTCGATTGTTACTGCATTCCTGGCAATCTCGTTTCCCTTTGCAGACAGAGATGTGATGAAATACATCCCTCTTCCAATCAGGATGAATAGCATTGTATCGGTGCGGGAGAGCAACCCTAGGAACAAGGCTTCACCATCAGCTTTCAACAACTTTCCAAGCATATTCCAGACACTACTATATTCCATCCACTTCATGCTTGCAACTGGAGTCTAGTAAAATTTTGGAACATGATAATTGATTTGTTGTGCATGATATAAATATGATTTAAGTATATAACTTTCTAAGTAAATTAGCCTTGTGTTTGTTTTATCAATTAATGAACCCTTCTTTGGAGTTGTAAATCATTGTGTATCAATATTTGGTTATAAATTACCTACTTCCACCTATATATCAGCTAAGCACGAGAAAAAACGAAAGCCTTAAGTGTGTGTGTGTGTGTGTGTGTGTGTGTGTGTGTGTGTGTGTGTGTGTGTGTGTGTGTGTGTGTGTGTGTGTGTGTGTGTGTGTGTGTGTGTGTGTGTGTGTGTGTGTGTGTGTGTGTGTGTGTGTGTGTGTGTGTGTGTGTGTGTGTGGAGGGGGGTAAACAAAACAATCTTTCAATGTCTGTAAATATATGATCTTGAATCATCACTTGAGAAAGTGGTAGTGTACCTGACTACCACGGAGTCATACATGACTCATGTAGTAGCTTCATGCCATTCATTTATGCTGCAAAACAATAAACAAAATGCACTAAGATCGCACAACTAGCAAATTCGTTAAGAAAAGTGCATATTTCGTATGTCTTACGAACTTCATACGATTTACCCAAGTGTGATATGTAGACACATGCACTCGTACATCCCAAGATCCTCCGCCATGTCAGTATTTTGTACAATTTGTGAAGTGAGGAAAAGATATTGAGGTCGGATTATCATTATCTAAACCATCACACCATAATACACATCAGTACAAGTCTCAGTCGGACATTTTCATAATGTCCACGTTGGACACAGATATCTTCTTCAGAAATATTGTTTTCAAATATACTACTTAAGAACACACATAATGAAGTGAACATATATAGAATTGATGTAAATATCAAGCAAGAAAAGCATAATTATTGCAAGCTTATTACGTCAGTCACGCAGCATTGCACAACCATGCTGTCTTGGTACAGTTAATAGCTATAAGTTTCCAGTTGCACCTGTAAAATGCTTTCTTGTTATGAACGCAATCAAACCTAAGGTTATTACGTAACACATTGTATATATTTCCGGACCACTTGGTGAATGAGTTTGAAACACAGGCCCTGAAACATCTCTTCCACTGCAACTCCTCCTCTCCTCAAAACACTAAAAACCTGAGCAATAATTACATACTAAGAAGTGTAAACGTTCTTTCATAGTTAGGAGGCCCTCAAAACCCCCTTCGCGTCGTTCTCCCAGGAGCCTCAGCGTAAAAGATTAAAGTTAATTAAAGCAATCTCAGTTCACAGGGGCGAAGAAAAGGGTAAGAGCAGAGAAGGGATTAATTAAGGGGTTTAGGTATACACTGCATCACAACCCAGAAAACTTATTTTTCTTTATCACCTGATTCAGGAGGTAATTTTATGCCACCCATTCAGGGAAACTTGTTGTCTAGATAAGGATAAAGCAAACTACTGAGCAGCATACATTTTCCAATACTTTTCACCAATAATGTTATCACACCAGAATAAAAAGACTGGGAGGGTTTTTGGAAAATGGAGAAGGAGGAGGAGGAGGAGGAGGAGGAGGAGGAGGAGGAGGAGGAGGAGGAGGAGGAGGAGGAGGAGGAGGAGGAGGAGGAGGAGGAGGACATATAAAACAATAAATAAAAGCCAAATTATTGACCTATAACGAGGCTGTGGACTTGAGTGGATTACTGCACTTTGCAGATCATTATTACTTTTAGTGAGGAAGCAAGATGGAAAGAGAAGAAGGCTCTTACTCACCATCCCTTTGCTGCTCTCTGTTGGCAGGAACACGTACAATCACCATATCTGATGGAAAAAAACTGGTATGGATTTATTTTGTAGAAATGATGAAAGGAAATATCCTCACTACATACTTGGTAGCAGGAATGTAACTAAATGAATACAAAAAAGAAATGAAGACCATTGCAATCAATTTTCTGGACAAGGAAAGAAATTTTTAAATGTATATCCATACATGACATAAATAACACTTTCGCTACTATGGAAAGGGGAACAAGTAATGTATACGACGAAGAGCCAAACAATCGCGTTCCAGTGAAGAACGAAGAATACAGAAATATGAACGTATTCTCATAATGAAAATAACTAGGTGCTGGATGCATCTTGACATTATATCATACTTATTGCTAAAAAAAAAATCAAGCAATATATGAATTAATTGAATTGTACTCAGATTCCTACAAGTAGTTTGTTCCACTGAACTACTACAAGATTTGAGAATAGAAAAAAAATCCATATGTCCGTGTTACAGTGTTACAGTGCTTTTATGGAGGTAGTATCAATTCCAATTTTGAATCAAGCTTAATTAATAGGAAGATAAGGAGGAGCACTAAGGGAACAGAAAGAAAGAACAAACAGCAGCAAACCTCTATTTGCTCTTATGAGGTTGTAAAATAAACTACGGGATCTAATCTGAAGTGAGAAGCACAGGATAGTAGAGGCCAAGGCTCCTTCCCACCTACCGCTCTCTCCAGCCGAACCTGGCAGGCAAGAAAGGCAAAAAAACCATGCAGTATGAAAAAAATCGTAATTTCATTGAATTTCTTTTATATACATGAAAAAAAGGGCTATCGCTATTATTACTTCTATCTGTGGAGTACAAAATTAAAACAAATTGAAGAGCAGTGACGTAACTTGTTAGTTCGACATGCAATCTCA
>JAXIVD010008668.1:0-2500 GCA_036785275.1 Cancer borealis | reverse complement strand
AGAGAGAGAGAGAGAGAGAGAGAGAGAGAGAGAGAGAGAGAGAGAGAGAGAGAGAGAGAGAGAGCGAGAGCGAGAGAGCGAGAGAGCGAGAGAGAGAGAGAGAGAGAGGAAAAGGTAAAAAGGATGGCGGGGAGAGAGAGAGAGGCGATGGATGTGAGGCGGAAGGAAAGGAAGGAGGAAAAGTAAAAGAGAGGGAAGGAGGGAGAGAGATAGGGAGGGAGATAACAGAAGAGAGAGAGAGAGAGAGAGAGAGAGAGAGAGAGAGAGAGAGAGAGAGAGAGAGAGAGAGAGAGAGAGAGAGAGAGAGAGAGAGAGAGAGAGAGAGATGATGATAATGATGAATGAAGAGAGAATGGCAGGAAAAGTGAGGAGGAGAGAAGGGAGGGAAGAAGGTAGGAACGAACTGAGGGAAGGATAGACAGTGTAAGTACATGCCAGGCTTATCGCTCATCCGTACTTCAAGCTCACCTCTGGATTACCTAATTCAAGTGACAATAAAGCTTCTAGCCCCAGTCCTCATCCAAGCTCTTGTCTCTGTCTCTTTCTCTCTCTCTCTCTCTCTCTCTCTCTCTCTCTCTCTCTCTCTCTCTCTCTCTCTCTCTCTCTCTCTCTCTCTCTCTCCCTCCTGTTCCCACTCACCCTCGTCCTAATTTCTCGATCCCTTCTCCCTTGACATCATCTCCCTCCCTTCCTCCCTTCCTCCCTTCTCTCCTATTCCTCCATTTCTTAAACGGTGGTGAAAAATGAAAACCTGTCTCGGTCGTGGCCTCTTTCACATTAACAAGTTTTTTTCTATCGTGTCCTAAAATTAACCAAGATGGATGCAGACGGTGCGCGTAAATCACTCAGGGTGAGACAGGAGGACACAGGTGCATGAATGATGGGATAGAGGGAGTAAGGGAAGGAAGGATGGAGGGATGGAGGGAGGGTGGGAAGGAGGGATGGAGGGTGGGAAGGAGGGAAAGAGGGAGTGAAAGAGGGATGGAGGGTGGGAAGGACGATGGAAGGGAAGAAGAAAGAGGAGTCATGATGAAGGAAGTGTGATTGAATAATGGAACAAAAGTATGGAATGAATGAAAGAACGATGAAAAGAGAGAGAGAGAGAGAGAGAGAGAGAGAGAGAGAGAGAGAGAGAGAGAGAGAGAGAGAGAGAGAGAGAGAGAGAGAGAGAGAGAGAGAGAGAGAGAGAGAGAGAGAGAGAGAGAGAGAGAAAAAAAAAAAGGGAAAGGGAATGAGGCCAGGGAAGAAATGAAGGAAAGAAAGATAAAAAAAATAGAATGCAAAAGGGAGGAAACTGAATAAAGAAAATAAAGGATGGGATTAAATAAAAGAAGATGCAATGAATAATGGAAGACAGGAAGGAGGAAAGGAAGTGTTAAAGATGATGGATGAAAAAAATGAAAGGAGGAAGAGAAGGAAGGAAATAAGAAAAGAATCACAGAAAAGAAAAGAATAGAAAAAAATAGAACAAAAATAAAGGAAGAAGGGCAATGAAAATAGAGGATAATAACTGCAATGTAGGAAATACGATAAGAAAGCAGGGAGGGAGGTCAACAGGACGAAAGAAATATTTAGAAAAAGGGAAATGAGAAAGGGAGGGAGGAAAGGAAAGAGGGAGAGTGTGATGGATGGAGAACAAAAATGGAGAAGAGTTTTGCTGAGGAGAAAGATAGGGGAAGAGGAGGAAGGGAGGGATGGATGAAGGGAGGGAGGGAAAGAGGGAGGGAGAGAGGGAGAGTAAAATCGAAGTATGGAACAAGATTAAGGGGACGCTACACTGTGCATACAACAAAGCCTTACATAAACCTACTAGAGGGTAACAAAATTGCCTCGCCAACAACAATGACAACAACGGTAATAATAACATTAAGGCGAAGAAGGGGAGGACGAATAAGAACAGGAACAAGATGACAACAACAAAAACAACAACAACAACAACAACAACAACAACAACAACAACATAATCACCATAACCCAAGTAAAAAAAAATACTATGCCCAGTCCTAAGAAACATAACTCATTGTTACTTAACTCTTAAACAACAGGAAGACAATGAGTACAATGAAGTCTCTCTGACATCGAATATTGGTAACATCTTCATTCGATAATGTTCACATGTTGGATTAAAGTATAAGTAGGATGAACCCACAACACCACAAGCGCGGAGGGTGTGTCGATGTCCAGCTGTGTGTTAGTTGGGGTGGCGGGAGGTTCCACACTCACTACACCTTATTTCCCTTTCCTGTTGCCCAGCAATTTCAACGATAAGCCTCCAGTTTACATTATTCTGTATTAACTGGTGCCTTTGTGGATCAAGAAAAGTGGAGTGGCCTGGACAGGGTTTGAATGAAGGTCGGATTGTGAAGCAGCACGTTTTTTGATGTTCTGATAACGGCCACGTGACGCACGGTGCAGAGAAATCGGGTGAAGGTCGCGAGGATATGCTACGAGGCGCATGACCTTAGAGTTTATATTATTCCTTGGCCTCTTAGCATGTAAG
>JAXIVD010008667.1:12500-16993 GCA_036785275.1 Cancer borealis | reverse complement strand
CTACTGTTCTCTTGAGGAGGCTAATTATTCATCTATTTTGTAGTTAGAAAATTCAAACAGTCGAGTAGGGACCAGTAAGACTATTGCTGTTTGCATTCCTTTGTAATCCTGTGTAATCGGATATATGGGTAAAATCCTTCCACTTTGTTGTTCCTTTGTCTCTGTCAAGTAGATATATTATAGTTGTCGTGTAGCCTTGTTAGGTCCAGTAGGATTGTTGATGTCTGTTCTTCCTTTGTTCTCCTCTTGCATTCCTTAGTACTTTCTCCTCCTCCTTCACCACCACCACCACCACCTCCTCCTCCTCCTCCTCCTCCTCCTCCTCCTCCTCCTCCTCCTCCTCCTCCTCCTCCTCCTCCTTCCCCTTCCCCTCCTCCTTCCCTTCCTCCTTCCCCTCCTCCTCCTCCTCCTCCTCCTCCTCCTCCTCCTCCTCCTCCTCCTCCTCCTCCTCTTCTTCTACCTCCTCCTCCTCCTCCTCCTCCTCCTCCTCCTCCTCCTCCTCCTCCTCCTCCTCCTCCTCCTCCTCCTCCTCCTCTTCTCTTCCTCCTCCTCTTCCTCTTCCTCCTCCTCCTCCTCCTCCTTCTCCCCCCTCCTTCTTCCCCTCCTTCTCTTTCTCCTCGTCCTAGATTAAAATCCTTGGAGGCTTTAATCTATTTGTCAGCTCACGGGGTAATCATCTATTATCATGTGTCACGACTTATATAATAATTTGTTAGTCAACACGTTAACAAACCCAAGAGACGTGACAATATACTAGACCTTGTATGATAATGTGATAGTAATAGGATAGTAATAGTGTAGCAACATGGACAGCCTCGTTAGATCCAGTAGGAATCTTGCTGCCTGTTCTTCTTTTGTACTTCTTTGTCCTCCTCTTCTTCCTTTGCGCTCTTTTTTGTCTTTGAGAAGTTTGTTTCCTGAGTTCCAGCAAATGTGGAAAATTTCGAGTTACTAGTATGCTTACAAAATGTTTATAGCACGCCAGCAATTTATCTTGTAATTTAACTTTTTCGACAAACTCGACTGGTGATTGGGAAGTAGATTACATTGTTTTATTAGGACCAGGTTGGTTGTCCTTGTACAAATATACAATGTAGAATGTGAACCCTGCTTCAGCCTCTCATTTTGGAGACCAGTCTGTAGGTTGGTTAATATCAACGTAACGTGACAGTACAATAGGACGTTGTGTTACAGCCTGATATACAAGGGCGTTAGACCTTAAAGTTTTGTTGTTAAAGATATAAATTTTGTACCAGATGTGGTGACTTTTTACTCTCTCTCTCTCTCTCTCTCTCTCTCTCTCTCTCTCTCTCTCTCTCTCTCTCTCTCTCTCTCTCTCTCTCTCTCTCTCTCTCTCTTCTCTCTCTCTCTCTCTCTCTCTCTCTCTCTCTCTCTCTCTCTCTCTCTCTCTCTTCTCTCTCTCTCTCTCTCTCTCTCTCTCTCTCTCTCTCTCTCTCTCTCTCTCTCTCTCTCTCTCTCTCTCTCTCTCTCTCTCTCTCTCTCTTTCTTTTTTATTATCTACTTGATAGAGGCAAATGGACAGCAAAGTGGAAAGCTCCTCCCCACCCATCCCTCACTCCAGCCAAAGATGGCCGGAAGAGGACGTGATACCTTGTAATATAGACAAACTATCATGGAATTGATATAGAAAATTGAGAAAAACAACACTAATCTACGTTTATTACTAAAAGGAAAATAATAAAAAAATGATAGCAGGCCCGTGGTCCTCCATATCAGTAATATAATGACGCAATGCATAGGGTACTACCGTATGCCTGTGAACATCTGTGAATGGCAAGCAAGAGCACACACACACACACACACACACACACACACACACACACACACACACACACACACACACACACACACACACACACACACACACACACACACACACACACACACTCAGGCAAACTTTAAGCTATAATGCTTCTCCTCCGAGTATTGGGTGGTGGTGTTTGCCATTAAGAATCCATGTGAAGAATAATTGCTCAATCAAGTTTCCTGACATACCATCGTTCTCGAGGGCGTGTCATGGTTGTGTTCCCTCTGCTTGGTTTCTGTCACACACCCTTGAAGAGGTTCACTCTGCCACTTATCTTCAGAATTTCTTCAGTGAAACTTGTTCTTTTCTGTGCTAGGAGTGGGATACTTTGAAGAAATGTTGCATGATCTTTGGGATATTGCTCATCTCCAATACCATGGAACTAGAGATATCACGAAAAAACAGTTATTTGTTAAACATAAAGACTACTTAAAAAATATAATAAGTATGAAACGATGATAATGCAATGAATGGGTTTTGTACAATGAACTCAAAAATCCTTAAAGAGGATGTAACATTTTAAGTAATTTTTTTAGACATTCATTAATTCCCAAATATAATTAATAAAATTGCGGACTTGGCTCATAAATCTATTAATGTAGTCAATGCATCGCCGCTACACACCCTCATTGAGTGACAAAATGGTCTCCCACACAGCACACTATCAGTCAGGTCACTACGTGCTCATTTACTATTTGCCTATTCATCACCGAAATTAATTTAATTAGCAAAGCTGAAATTTAATTGCATTAATTATGATCACAGTCATGTTTCATAAGTATTCGTTAAGTAACGTTTCCTACTCACCCATCACAGGTACTGCTACATTTTCTCACATATCTTCTTGTTTGTCATCTTGATCAAATTATCTGACTTAGATAACGCAAACACAACAATCCTGCCGAAGTAAACGTCTCATATGTATTTCGTTATCCATCTCTAATAATGAGATGTTTGTAATATAATTTTTATTATTTTCATATATATCATATTTTTATTATATAAACGAAATATCGATTTTAAATAATTGTTTTACTTTTTCTGTGTATGATTATTTTAATGTTAATTGCATTTCATATATTCCCTTCTTATTGAATTTTCTAAACCCTGCTATCTTTAATAAGCATTTTATTTTTATTCATTCTCCTTTGTCTCACTCTTTCTCTTAATTAATGTATATGAAGATTTTTCCATTAACTGCAGTGTTTTTTGTATTCATTTTGACGCTACATCAAAACACTCTTCAAGTCTTTACATTATTTTAATTATAGCTGATTTCATATTTCGATATATCTTTTATTGCAATGAACATCCATAAAAAAAACTATTTGATTTTCCCTTCCATTAACTCATCATTAAGCTATATTAAATGTGAATGTCTATTTGTTTTCATTTTCTGCCCACGTCCATTCACTTTTCATCAATCTGGACCTAGCCAATTTTAGCCTTGGTCCGTATTGTGAACCAAATACACGCCATCACATAAATGCTCCGCTTACCTATCCAATATCATGGAAGTAGCACATTATCTTGTTTGTGCTACTTTTCGGCCGATGCTTCTCTATCTATGGGGTTTTACAATTTTTTTCCCCTCCGAATCAATAAGGCAATAACAATATTTCCTCATACGTCACATATTTACAAAACAACTTCTCGTCATATGAAATATTTGTCACAATCGATTAATATCACAATATTTTACTTCTGTGGTGTAATTTGGGGAATTTAATGGCTATATTAATGGATTTATTCTATATAAGAAGTACTTCACATAAACACGGACATTCAGGCTTTCATTTTGCGTAGTCCATACAGACTACACTGATGCCGCGTGACATCCCTTTGTTCGGCAAAGCTCACGAGAGAGGCAGCGACTGAACGCAACAATATTTCTGAGGTGTGGTGACTGTCAGAAATGTGTGTGTGTGTGTGTGTGTGTGTGTGTGTGTGTGTGTGTGTGTGTGTGTGTGTGTGTGTGTGTGTGTGTGTGTGTGTGTGTGTGTGTGTGCGTGCGTGTGCGTGTGCGTGTGCGTGCATGCGTGTGTGCGTATTTGCGTGCGTGCGTGCGTGCGTGCGTGCGTAAGTGCATGTCTGTGTGTGTGTATGTGTGTGTGTATGTATGTGATGTATGTGTGTGTATGTGTGTGTGTGTGTGTGTGTGTGTGTGTGTGTGTGTGTGTGTGTGTGTGTGTGTATGTGTATGTGTATGTGTATGTGTCTGTGTCTGTGTCTGTGTCTGTGTCTGTGTCTGTGTGTGTGTGTGTGTGTGTGTGTGTGTGTGTGTGTGTGTGTGTGTGTGTGTGTGTGTGTGACGTCAGTAATGATAGTGAACAAACTATAAACAAATAGCACGTGTTGGTTTTGCCTTTCTGCCCCCACAGCCCTTCCCTTCCTCACCTCCTCGGTAATCAATAACTGCAGGTGTGATTGTCGGTACGTGCTTCCCGCAGCGGAAAGGTCGAGTGTCGACATTCATTTATTGATTATTTTATCATAATAATTTTTTCATCACATGTAATAATTTTTGTGACACTGAGAGACTATCCCGTATTCGCTGCAATGTACTTTAGATGGCAGAGAATCCACTGATAAAATGTCCGAAAAAATATCAGTTTCTCATTACGGTCAGAATAATTAGTGTACTGTATGCATAAATTATGTCAGA
>JAXIVD010008667.1:0-2500 GCA_036785275.1 Cancer borealis | reverse complement strand
ACTAACCTTTTTGCTGCATTTCAATTCAGACACTTTACTCTTAGAAAATCACCTAAATCAATAGAGCTTCGGGATGAGTGTCTGAGGAGCACTATGTGCAGGGAGAAGGAATGAATTACTGCTGGATAGCAATAACTGGAGGGAATGAATGATGGGCTACTTGCAGGGAGGGGAGGATAACAGTGGGCGGGATCAATGGCAGCGAAAAGTAAAATTGTACATTTATTTGGTGACGTATGATCCTCCGAAACGTTTCAGTTTCCAAAGCTCAATTCAGTTAACACCAGCTGTTATTTTCATATGCACAAAGTCCGTGTAGAAACCGGAATCGCTTATTTCTACATTGTCTTCAATCACTATGGTTTGCCTTAGAGCCACTCAAGCACCAGCGCAACTGTTGTCGTCGTACATTGCCCAAATAAAAATGAGCTGAAACATAAATAAGTCTACAGTTTTCAGCTTTGCGAATTATACTTTGCACAAAGAATGTCTTTTTATCTATTTGAATCCTTACTATTAATTTTCTACCAGTCCAGTACATATCTTGAAGCTGGTTTCCTTAATCCATTCGTTCTTTTGACAATCTCCATCCAAATTTTCAGTTATAACATTGCCTCATCACCATTACCAACGCTATGCCGCACATCACACACTTCCCTCTCCCATCCACACAGATACTAGGAGCTCACTACATCCTCAGTAATTTGCAACACTGCTTTCCCTTCAACTTCATTACCTCCACTTAATGCAAGCTTTCAGGGAAGTCGTCCTGCTCACGTCAATCTATCGCAGCCTCCTCCTCCCTTTCGTCAAGAGTCCCATCCTGTGCCTTAAGTGACCTGCATCCTATACATCTTCATTAAACCTTTCTCCAGAGATTATACATTTCTTCTTTAGTTCAACTTCCATTGTTCCTTCCCTTCCTCTCCCTCATTAACCCATATTCAACATCCAAGTTCTACTCTACCATAGCTTCCTTCTCTCCTCCAATTTTCTTGCTCTCTCCCTGTTCCATTTACTCTTTCCCTACTCGTTCCGTCCCGACCTTCACGCCCCACTGGATGAGGATAATCACCTTTAATGAGAGGCTTATATTTGCCTCCCTATTCAGTAAATTTAGTGCCGGTATTTCTCGAGGTCGTTCTTTTATAGCAAGATCGATTAAACCAACTAAAACTTAAGTCGTTATAAATGACGATAGTACAATACCCCTCTTGAATGTCCTTAATATTTGTATTACTTATTCTTTTTTAACATTCCAAATCTTTTAATACTTATCCATAGCAATACAATATCAATTTTGAAAAAAAAACGATGCTTCATGTAGCCTTTCCCTCCTACTCGTAATGGCTGAAGCTTCATATTATCTCCATCGCAATATTTAAAAAAAAATTGTCCTACACTATTACACATAATTTACCATTCGATAGTTTCCTATTGTTTGATTTTTCCTCTTCCCATAATGCGTAATTTAGTCATTCTTATTCTCTTTTCTTTCCCTCATTATTATCGCAATTTTATCATGTAATTTTATTTTGTCATAAGAAATACACGTACACTTCCTAGATACTGAAACACATCCTAATGAGTCTGTTAAACTTCATCTCGTAGAGCTGTGAACAATTTTCTTTTAATTTTATAATGAACATCACACACAATATTTTGTCGAACAAATAATCAAATAATAACAATAGAAGTTAACTTTAGCATCATAGAAGAACGCAAACATTTACTTATTATATTTTTCATTAACTAACACAAGTAACATAAAAAAGCGTTACTGTCACAGAGGAGCTTAGATGCATGCTGATTTGTTTACACTAATGCTAATCATAATCATATGTCAACGACTTCACTACCACTAAGCTTTATCCTTCTTGTACCACTCACGACTAACAAAACCCTTCACTGCGCCCATTCTTCCTAACACATTCCTTACCCCGTCAGCCAAGGGACCTCGAGCTCCGTAAGAGGGCTCTTAACGGGTCTTGATGGGGGAAGTCTTTTATTAGTGAAGACTGAAGAGTAGTAAAGCTCCTTAAGGCGTTTACTTACGGCAACTCCAATAGCCGGCTGCCATGTTCGTCCTCTAGATATTGAGAGTACTACCAACACTACCTTCGTCTCTGTTTGTTTGCTGCAAAGTTTAAGTTTGGCTTCATCCGTTTTGGGCATCAGTGGACTGAAGATGCGTGGAAACTTCGTATCTATATTTTTCCAGTTTTCCTTTAGTTGTTGTACATTATTTACTATTGTCACTTTTGTTCAGTCTAATCCAAGTTTTTTTCCACATTTCTTGGGAAAGCTATACTTTCTTGTGTCGTTCAAGGAAATTTCTATTTGCAAACTTTTCTTGGGTCCACTCAAATATCCAGTCTCTCTTTTTTTCTTCACAACATTAGATCTTTTCTATTTGTATTCTCCAGGAATTTTATCGATTTATGTTCTGTAATTGAGCCTCCTCTTTCTATTTAATCTTGTGTGCGTATGTGAGTGAGTG
>JAXIVD010008666.1:10000-16994 GCA_036785275.1 Cancer borealis | reverse complement strand
AGAGGAAATTCAGGCCAAAAGTGGATGAAGGGAAAACACAATGAAAAAAAAAAAAAAAAAAAAAAAAAAAAAAAAAAAAAAAAAAAAAAGAGGAAATATATATATGTAAAAATGAAAATAAAAATAATAGAGGAAAGGGGTGAAAATGATGATATATATTTATAAAAAACAACAACAACAACACAAAGGTAGTAACATAGTTGAAAGAATGAGAACAAAAAAAATAAGAAGAAAAAAGGAGGAAGAAATAAAATACATAGAAGATAGCTAAAAAAAAAAAAAAAAAAAAAAGGACGAACGTAAACCAAAAATACATACACATGAAAAAAAAAATGTGTAAAAAAGTGAAAGTGAAAGTGTGAAAAATGCAATTAAAAAAAAAAAAATATATAGTTCAAACACGGAAACAATATATTAAAAAAAATGAAAATATTAAGGTTAAATAGTGTAAACAGAAATAATTAAACGATACAGAGAGAGGAGGAGGAGGAGGAGGAGGAGGTGGAGGAGGAGGAGGAGGAGGGGAGGAGGAGGAGGAGGTGAGGAGGAGGAGGAGTGAGGAGAAGGAAGGAGGAGGGAGGACTAGGATCAACAGACGAATCATAGGTGAAAGGTAACAAAATTGTGTTGAAAATGGAAGAGAAATGTAAAAAAAGACATGAAGAGAAAATGGAAGAAAAAAAGAAAGAAAAAAACGAAAAAAAGAGGCAAGAGAAAAACGAAAGAAAAGAAAGAAAGAAAGAAAGAAAGAATAGGGTTTGGATGTATGGATTAAAAAAAAATATAACTTTTATTCATCAGCTTTTTGACTTTTCCTCCAAGTTGCATAGAGAGAGAGAGGGAAAAAGACTCAAGTTTCCCCTCACAATAGTCAAATGTTATAAGTTTCCCTTTTGAACTTACAAGTGTGACATAACTACCTAACTATCGATAATTTCAATGCTAACCAATCCTAACACATGAAAGCATTACATATCCTGGCAAAATAATACAACATACAATTAATAAGTGAAATAGAAAAAAAAAACTTATCTTGCTAACAATAAGTATCTACAAATTGTAAACAACCCCCCCCCTCCCCCCCCCTCCCCCCCAGCAAATTCTTTATAAATTCCAGCTCACTAAAAATTACATCAATGAATCTTAATTGTACCTTCACCTGATTTACAGTCAATAGGAAAAACACATCAACCTTTACAAGCATTAAATGAGCCTCTGAAGAGATGGATGCTGCAGTCTATATATCAATAGCGTTGTTGTCTTTTCAATATTCCAACAAATAAAATAAGTCATAATGAAAAGCCACTCGTATCACCATCAAACCAAAAATTCTCAAGATAGTGAATATTTTGATTGTTATTATTATTTGTTGGAATCAGTACATAGGAATACGAAGGTGAAAGACGCCACTGACACGCTAACTTATGACAACGAATATCAATACTCATGAAGCAATGAATGATAGATAAGGAGAGAGAGAAAATATAATACAGAAGATAAGAGAAAAATTAGACAGGAGAGAAGGGGAATTTAATTAAACAGAGGAGAACGTCAAGACAGAGCAAGGAAAAAAAACAAGGGAAAGAAAAAGATGAAATAAGAAAGCACGTGATAAGTGAGAAGTGAAGGGACAGTAAGGGGAGAAATAAAGAGAATAAATAATATAAATGCAAAAAAAAAGAAAAAAATGGACCCGTTACTGAGGAGAAAATGGAACACACAAGAGGAAACAAGTAGAGTAAAGAGGAGGAGGAGGAGGAGGAGGAGGAGGAGGAGGAGGAGGAGGAGGAGGAGGAGGAGGAGGAGGAGGAGGAGGAGGAAGATTAGGAAGAGGAGGGGCGAAATAAAAACAAAAACGAAGCGATAGGAACCATAAAGGGATGAGGAGGAAGAGTTGAAAGAGAATCAGGAGGAGGAGGAGGAGGAGGAGGAGGAGGAGGAGGAGGAAGAGGAGGAGGAGGAGGAGGAGGAGGAGTTACGAAGCTTATAACGGGTTTCAATTTAACTTTATGAACTTAATGATGTACAGCGGAGAGTCTTGAAAGGGAGTCGGCGGGAGGCCTTGTAATTCCTAAGGCTCTTTTGAGGGCGGCGCCGCACTACCGGATTTGTAAAAGGTAAAAATATGAGGCGCGGCTCACCTCCTGCAGCTACTTAAATTAGGAGAGTATGAGTAATGGTTCAAAAAAATAATAATAATGAATAAATAAAACTAGAAATAATACTGCAGATGTCAAAAAATAAAAATAAATAAAAATGTAAGGATACGAGAATCAGCAAGAAAATATTGAAAATGAAATAAGACATATGATAATAATGAGATTTACCCCAACGAACTTAGGGGAGGGAGTTAGAGAAGAAAATTACATTACATGAAAATACTTTGTTGAAAATATAGTGCTTCCAACGTATTTGACAGACATTTCCACTTTTTTTTGGCAAGATACTAACTAAGGTGCATAAGGAAGTATATAATCAAATTTCTATAAGTGTATAAGAGCTGTGAAGCCAAACAAGTGTACTGAAAACTCACACTGGAAGGCAAGGCAAGGCAAGGCAAGGCAAGGCAAGGCAAGGCAAGGCAAGGCAAGGCAAGGCAAGGCAAGACAAGGCAAGGTAAGGCAGGTGTTGGATGGATAGGTCACAGGTGTGTAGAAATCCCTTAATGTTCGCACTCACCCACATACCAACACCACAATGGTTTAGTATATACTCAAGGTAACCCTAATACCACACACTCATACCTTCATACAGGGAAGGATACTGGATAGGTGTGGATGGGAATTATAAACAAATACACCGTGACGAAGTTATTGTGTTCATTAAATCTTCCTTATATTTTTTACAGTCTCCCATTAGTAGTATGTAAGCCTCCCGTCGTATGTATGTATGTATGTATGTATGTGTGTATGTTAATGGTAGTGACTGTGGTAAGTATTAGTATAACAAAGATGATAATCAGCTAATGAATACACAACAGCATTCAACCTAACCCTCCCTCCCACAGTACGTCACCCCATCCCACGAGCATGTCACCTCAAACCACGCTCCCCCTCTCACCCCCAGCTCTTCGTACCCGGCCCCCTTCCCCCATGCTCCTCGTACCAGTCCCCCTTCCCCCTGCTCCTCATACCCGTCCCCCTTCCTCCTGCTCCTCGTACCCGGCCCCTCTCTCCCAGCTCCTCGTGTCTCCTCATAACCCGTTCATCTGTATCCATTACGCGGCGCCGTAGTCACGCCCGTAACATCGAAATGCGACTCTCTTGACTTCCGTAATGATGCAGAATTACGCGTCGTCGGGAGGATCGTGTGTCTTCCTTAACTATGCAGGTGTGTGTGTGTGTGTGTGTGTGTGTGTGTGTGTGTGTGTGTGTGTGTGTGTGTGTGTGTGTGTGTGTGTGTGTGTGTGTGTGTGTGTGTGTGTGTGTGTGTGTGTGTGTGTGTGTAAATATCCGCAGGGTGTGGTAAGGACAAAAATAAGTGGTTAGTTAATTCATGGCCACACACACATACACACACAAACACACAAACACACACACACAAACACACACACACACACACACACACACACACACACACACACACACACACACACACACACATACACAAACACGAAGCCTCACCCAGGAGTGGTCGCGTACAGCTCAAGGTGAGTGTCCCGTTGGCGGCCTCCGGTGAAACTTTCGTGCACGTTGTGAGGCTGTGAGGCTGTGAGGCTGTGAGGTTGTGAAGCTGTGAGGCTGTGAGGCTGTGAGGCTGTGAGGCTGTGGTAGTAGGCACTCAAAGACAACACGCAAAATTGGACCTCCACCCTCTGCCTCTATTTCTCTTACTGTTCTATTTACAAGATCTGGCAACAAGCAGCCTTTTTTTCCTACCTATTTTTGTTTGCCCTTGGCCGGTACCCTTTTAATGTAAGAAGAAAAAAAACAAACTATTCCTGGATGAGGCTTGATATGAATGAATGTTGAAATCTGACAATGAAGAATGTGTAGAAGAAAAGAAAAAGTTGTCCTACATGATAGAAAAAAAAAAAAACACCTTCACACCCGTTAACCTAATAAACATACCTTACATAATAAGAGTCGTTAATTTGAGTCACAAAGTCATCGTGAATCACCCAAACCAAACCAAACCTAACCTAACCTAACCTTTAAATCGGCTCCCTTATGTCTGTTTAAGTCGGGTGTTCGGTGGTCAGTCGTTCGGTGGTCAGTCAGCGTCTTGTTCCCCGACATAATAATAATAACACCACCACCACCACCACCGCCAAGAATACCAAATATAACAGAACAAATAAATAATAAAAAAAAAACACACCCGTTCGTCTGGCTGCTGTAAAGATTTCCCAAACGGCAGCTCGAGGGAGGCCTTTATGGATTACCAATTCCCATTCATCCCAAGGGGGGGAAGGGGGGGAGGGGGATGAGGAGGAGTAAGGGGGGGTGAGGCCTAGAATGGGAGACCGTGTGTGTGTGTGTGTGTGTGTGTGTGTGTGTGTGTGTGTGTGTGTGTGTGTGTGTGTGTGTGTGTGTGTGTCTGTGTGTGTACATGTTCCCCTACTTTTTTAGCCTCAGATAACATTCCTTACTTTCTTCTTATTATTACTATTATTATCATCATCATTATCATCACCACCATAACTATAATCACCAACATCATTATTACTACCAGCACAACAGATATGCTCCCAATATCAGGATGAAGCCCCAGGACGCCCTTCCTCCGCCCCCGTCAAAGGATGCAAGCAGAAGAAGGGGGTGGGGGGAGGGGGAGCAGAGGTTGGCGGTATTATTATGCTTCTTTACTAATAAGACTAATAAGGTAGCACGCGTAGGCAGGGGAGTCATGGGGCGAGTTAATGTGCGAGGCTGTTGACGGGCGGATTATTGGGTCTGGCGCCATGGAAGTGATCACAGCCCAGCAAGGTGTGACGAAGTGTGACGTGCTCCAGGTGTGTGTGTGTGTGTGTGTGTGTGTGTGTGTGTGTGTGTGTGTGTGTGTGTGTGTGTGTGTGTGTGTGTGTGTGTGTGTGTGTGTGTGTGTGTGTGATTTGTCTCGCCTCTTATTAGTAATTGTGTTCAGGTTTTCTCTTATATATGTATGCATGCTCTTCCTTACGTGCATATACACACACAAAAAGCACACACACACACACACACACACACACACACACACACACACACACACACACACACACACACACACACAGTACACCCCACCCGTCCCCACACACAGGTATAGCACGAATAAAACTTTCTCGGGGCACAAGTTACAAAATTTACACTGCGTACCGAAAATAAAAAAGAATACAACAAAAAGACAAAACAATAACAAGCAACAACAATAAGAAAAACAACAACAATAATAACAACAACAAAAACAACAACAACAACAACAGCAACAACAACAACAACAACAACAACAACAACCAGTGCGAACTTCTCACACGAGTTCGGAAATTTATGCTGTATGAAAACAGGCTCCGGGCTATCCTGACAAACACCCTGCCGCTGAGTTAGTGGCCGCACACTTTCCTCATTACCTTCACACCGATAGAGGTGCGCCTACATCTCACATTCACGCCCGCCCGATGCCCATAAAACTGATTTAAGGATTATTACAACGGGACTAAGGAAGGCACATTTTCTCCTTACCAAATTTTCTATCGCCCATGAATCGCTAATGACTCTGATTTATTAATACTCAGGTCGGCGCCCGGAGTTGGTTTAGAAGCCTGCCATCTGTTATCCACGGCGGCGGCGGCGGCAGTGGTGGTGGTGGTGGTGGTGGTGGTGGTGGGCGGGCAGGTGAGTCTCCCCAGGTGTATCGGTAATCAATGGAGGAGTTCATAGGAGTTGGCGGAATCGGAGTGATTTGCCGTCCCGCCCTCAGCAAGGCCTCACTGCGGCCCTCCACGCGTGCCTCCACCAAGGGCTGGCTGATCGTGCTCTCGTGTAACTTTCCAATTTGTTTCCCGCATTAGCGTGTTGTCTGATTGCCTCTTGACACAGAGGTTACTTGCACTCTTGATTGTATTCCCTTTACCGTGCAAACGTATTTCTTTTATTTGTATTGCAAGAAATTGTTAAGCTTGGACGATTATTTCTTCATTGCAAATATTTCTTAATGGAGATATCTTAATTTATTACAAGACAGAAGTGAATCGTTCCATAAAACTATATTATTATGATGTTTGAAAGGAAGACGTGGCGGCAGATGTTGTTGTATCTACACGCCAAATAACCTTCAAACTCACTGTTAATCACAATGTAGATTTTTTTCCAGACAAAAAACAAAAGGGTAAACACGTTCCTTCACTGCTGTTCAAGGATAATGATGTGATAGACGAAGGCCTTCCTAAGCTTGATGATGTTAGTGTTGTGTGGTCATTCCCTTCTTCACGGCCTTACATTCTTTCCTTTAATCCTGCAACAATATGATAATGCATATCTTGCTTACTCCTCTGGTGATAACTATTCAATGTATTAATTTATTGATAAAAAGAATAAAAGGTGGTCAGGCAGCCGAATAATTCCATCCAAGGTAGACTTCAGATAAACATAACTTTATACCTATTCAGCCTAGTCACACATGCCCCATAACTACACAATCAAGCTACAACAAGGCAATGTGTGGATGCCAGTCGATGGTTATATAGGGAGGGTGGATGTGGCACCTAGCAGCCCCGCAGCATTTCTTACCATTGTGGCGTACGAGTCTTCTTTCTGAGGCGGCAGACAGAGTTTATGGTCTGGTCTTTTATCTAAGGCTCCAGGGACTCTCCGTTCGGCCGCCGCTGCTTCTATGCTACATTTCTCAATATTTATGACCACAGGAAATGCTTAAGGGGACGTAAGAGTCCAGCCTCCACTCCACGTCCTCTCACCACGGGGGAATTTCCCTACAGAGGGAGGAGGAAACGAGGGAAAGAGAGGCAAGAACGCGCTCTTCTCACTGCAGCCAAGTTTACTGCCTCGAGAAAACATAGATG
>JAXIVD010008666.1:0-5000 GCA_036785275.1 Cancer borealis | reverse complement strand
CGAGCCGCCCCGCCGCCGGAGACGCAGTTACACTCCTTGGAACATAAGACTGTCGAGCACGTGACACACAACCCTGCCTCGCCTCCACTCTCTAACATCTGTATTTTCCAGTTTAATCTCCACGCCTTAGGAGCCTCGACTTTTATTCTCCCTCGCTCCCAAAGCCCCGTCAGCGCTCGGACAGTTCCAAATTACCGTTCAGAGAAATTTCCTCCCATTTTCCCTTCCAGTTGCTCCCTTAGAGGATGTGTCAGGACTAACGCGGACGACCGACATTTATTTACACTCGAATTGTAACTCGCCATATCTGTCCGAGGCTCAGAGTTACTTCCTATCGCACACTGAGTCCAGGAAGAGGGTGTGAGGGGGAAGGAAGGGGTGAGGGAAGGGGAGTATAGCAAGGTATGTGTGTATGTACTACGGAGGTGAGGTAGAAGGAAGGGTGTTGTAATGGGTGGGAGGGAAGCGAGGGGAAAGGAGGGAAAAGAGGGGTCTGAGGGAGAAGTTTGTGGTTAGTTTGAAAGGGTAAAGTCAATCACAGGAAATAGAGTTATAAAGAAAGAACGAAACAGAAGCTTCACACAATGTTTTTTTTTCTCTTTTTTTTTTTATATCTATTGCTACGACACCATCACCAGTAACAACAACAAAAACAACAACAATAACTACAACCACAATTTATATTCCTACTGCTATTTTTTTTTTATACTACCACCACTCCACTTTCTCCTCCTCCTCCTCCCTCCTCCTCCTCCTCCTCCTCCTCCTACATGACTACTTTAACATAGAAAAAAATCAATGTTAAAAGGTGAAGACAAAAAAAAAGACATGGAGAGTGAGAGAGAGAAAAAAACACGAGGTATTCGATGCATTAGAAAAAAAAACGAGAAAAAAAAAGATAACTTGAGCCTCAGGTATAAACACAAGGAAGGGGAAAGGAGGGGAAAGGAGGGAAGGTATTCAGAGGCAAAATTATGAAGGTAAGGTGGGCATGGAGACAGGAGGAGGAGGAGGAGGAGGAGGAGGAGGAGGAGGAGGAGGAGGAGGAGGAGAGGAGGAGGAGGAGGAGGAGGAGGAAGAGGAGGAGGAAGAAGAAGAGAGGGAGGAGGAGATAGCAGGAAAATTAACGGAATAAGAAGGACAAGAGGGAAAAGGGCGGAACGGGGATAGGAAGAGGCGGAAAAATTTCACTCTTCCTCTTGTTTAGTGGTGTTGAGGAGCGGGGCGAGGCGGGGTGGGGCAGGACGGGGCTGGGTGGGGCTTGGGGGTATTGAGGGGTGTTGAGGGGTGCTGAGGGGTGAGGGGGCATTAGGCTTACCCTCATGACATTAACACCAGTCTTAGCGCCGTGGTTGCGTCGCGCCAGCTAAGTTACGGCAGTCAGAAGCTTTACTTTAGATGTCATATTTGTGTAGGCTAATTCATCTCCCTTATTTACTGCCGCCGCTGACTGAGCAAACACCAAACAACAATTCATTTCAGTGTATTTTTATTTTTTTGTGTATCTCTCTTACTCTCTCTCTTTCTCTTCTCTCTCTCTCTCTCTCTCTCTCTCTCTCTCTCTCTCTCTCTCTCTCTCTCTCTCTCTCTCTCTCTCTCTCTCTCTCTCTCTCTCTCTCTCTCTCTCTCCTCTCACTCTCTCTCTGTCTATCTTTCTCTCCCTATCTTATAATCTATGTATATATTTATCTATCTCTCTATCTATATTTTTTTTAACGTTTATTCCTCTTCTTTCTCCTTCTTCTACTTTCCCTCTATTAGAACTATTATTTATTCGTCTACTTCCTCTTTCTTCCCCGTTGTTTCTATGCTGCATGGATTTTTTTTATTCATCTTAAAAGTACGTATTAATTCAACTTGTACATCCGTTTTACAAGTCTATAATAACCTTTACACAAGTATCTTTTTTTTCTACACACACAGGCATAGTTTCACTTTTACCTCAACCAAAATTTTTCTTAAGTAACAAAAACAAGCACCTGATATAAAAAAAATTAAAAAATACATGTTTTTTTCTCTTTCTAACGTCTAAGGAAGGGAAAACAATACATTCATTCACTTAGAGTAACCTTATCACTTTAAAGGCGAGCAAGAATCCGTGTCACACTTCAAGAGAGGGAGGGAGGGAGAGAGGGAGAAAACAAGGTGTATGGTGACGAGCTGTACCCTATCTTTCCCTACCATTCCCTACCATACCCTACCCTATCCTACCCTACCCTACCCTACCATAACCCTACCCACCCTACCCACCCTACCCTCCCCTACCCCACCCTGCCCCACCCCACCCTGTCCCGCCCCGGCTACCTCCGCTCATCTACGGTGTCAAATTCATCAGTTCGAATGTTTGGTGTAAATGATGAGTCGGTCACTTCATTTCACCCTCGCGTGCCATTACTGTCCTCTGGCGGGGAAGTTATGGGTCCGCAGGGGTGCCATTCTAGGCGTCGAAAGTAGGGTAAGAGGGGGAGGTGATAGCAGGCGGGCAGAGGCGAAGGAGGAGCTAGAGAGAGAGAGAGAAAGAGAGAAAGAGAGAGAGAGGGTAAAGATGGATATAATGGATGACAGTAGATGGACGGTGTCAGAAAGAACAAGCGTAAGAAAGAGGTGAGGTGGTAGTGGTGGTGGTGGTGGTGGTGGTGGTGGTGGTGGTGGTGGTGGTGGTGGTGGTGGTGGTGGTGGTGGTGGTGGAAGGTGTGGTGGAGGGAGAAAGTGGTAGAGGTACAGAGGGAGTAGGAGTGAGGGAGGAAGGGAGTGGTGGCAGGTAGAGGAGAGGATGCGAGGTGATGCAAAAATTCCATCGTGTACTTCATCACAAACAACCTCGGATGGGCCAACAGGTCTGCTGATGTTTGTTCTTCCTTTGTATTTCTTTGTGTTCCTTTTAGCCATCATTGTCATGCCTCCTTCGGTGTTAATTATTTATCTATTTTTCATTCTATTTTCCAACCACTGAATTAGAGAGAGAGAGAGAGAGAGAGAGAGAGAGAGAGAGAGAGAGAGAGAGAGAGAGAGAGAGAGAGAGAGAGAGAGAGAGAGAGAGAGAGAGAGAGAGAGAGAGAGAGAGAGAGAGAGAGAGAGAGAGAGAGTTATTTTACCCTTTATTAAGAGCCATAACAGACATCACTATATATACACGCCCATCCCTTCCTTCCCCTTCCCCATTTCCCTCTATCATATATTTTCCTTTCCCACTCTCTCTCTCTCTCTCTCTCCTCTCTCTCTCTCTCTCTCTCTCTCTCTCTCTCTCTCTCTCTCTCTCTCTCTCTCTCTCTCTCTCTCTCTCTCTCTCTCTCTCTCTCTCTCTCTCTACCCAGACACACACTTTCTTCCCTTCCTCCTTCAGTGTTATCTCTCCCGTCATCCCACCTTCCCTTACCCTCCTTCCACTTCCTCTTCCTTTCTAGCAGTAAGCGGACGAAGATAAGTGAAACGGACTGGCTTGCTCCTTGATTTATTCTAATTGCCCCGTGAGGGTTACGTATGGGACGGCTGGCTGTCGATATTATCACCTGGGGAATATCTTAATGAGTGATTTACCTGCGTTCACCCGCCATCTTGGAGGGAGGAGCTGGGAGGATGACGGGAAGGGAGCGTGAGAGATTTGAGTGGCGTTCCCAAGAATCGGTGTTTGTGGATGGATGCTTGTGGGGTCTTTCTCTTTTTCTCTCATTTTTTATCTCTCTCTCTCTCTCTCTCTCTCTCTCTCTCTCTCTCTCTCTCTCTCTCTCTCTCTCTCTCTCTCTCTCTCTCTCTCTCTCTCTTTTGTGTGTGTGTGTGTGCGTGCATTAGGGCAATTAACACTTTTCCAAGATGAACGCAGGAAACCATTGACGTAAACGACGATGAGTACCAAAAATATTCACCAATTTATTATAATGCTTGTGTAACCCACGCGCCGGGCTGGGCTGGTGGGCCTCGCGCGCCGCAGTGATACTTTCAAAAGATCCAATATTTGGGGAGATGATTTAGCGATCCATTGTAACGAAAACGCGCCATAAATAACTTTGGGAGGTGTCGAAACCACCACTGAAGGAGCATAATATTACCCACACCCAAAGGGGCCAATCTCCTCCTGTTCCTCCTCCTTTTTCTCTTCGACCTCGTTTTTCCTCTAGGTATGAACATTATATTCTCCAAATCTTCCTCCTTTTATCATCATCCCTCCTCCTCCTCCTCCTCTTCTTCTTCCTCTTCTAGTGTAATTCTCTTTGAATCACACATCTATTATTTAGGTTCCCTTTATGAGCAAGTTAACTTCTGATACATTCATTTATAGTATATAGTAATGGATCGAGGGAAGGGGATGGAAGGGTAGATGCAAGTAAAGCAATTTCAATACCATTTATAATTTCTGTACTATTCGCTCAATATATCTATACTACTAAACACCCAGAAAAGCAATGGTAACAAGAGCAGTAGTAGAAGCAGAAGCAGTAGCAGCAGCCAGTAGCAACAGCAGGAACCCTATTGAACACCAGAAGCGGCCGTAAGTCTGTCGTGTGAGACCCAACCCGATCTCCTGAAATATTAGTAGGCCTACGTGCCATGGAACTCCCTGTGGGGCGAGACCTTCACCGCAGAGTAGTGATGGAGTACTAGGGAGCAGCAGCAGCAGCAGGAGGAGGAGGAGAAGCAGAAAAAAATTGGGAAAAATAGCATAAATTGTAGTGTAAGTGAGGTTGTTTTCTTATTGTTGTTGTTGTTTTTATCATTATCATTGTTATTGTTATTATGAATTTAACTATTATTATTATTATTATTATTATTATTATTATTATTATCAGTATTATTTTTCCTGAAGGGTAAGTAAGATGAACACCTGGACAACAATCGGCTTATGTACTTTTTTACACCTTGGTAGTATTTTTAATTTCGCGATACTATTCGTAGTACTTTCGTTCTCATCAACAACTCAATTCCTCGTCAAAATTGTGGGTGTCCAGATTAAAAAAAGGGGTCAATTTACACATAAAGTTAACATAGATAATTATAAAACACAG
>JAXIVD010008665.1:15000-16995 GCA_036785275.1 Cancer borealis | reverse complement strand
TGAATCCTTGAGTGAAGCTTCCAATCGATCGAGCGCGAAGTCAAGATTAGATTGAAAGGTAAAGATTAGGATTGGAAAGTGGAAAGTTAATCCGCATTCAAATAGGTCTATGGCTAAGTCTGGTTAAGTCTGATTTACTGTGTGGATTAACTGGGGGGGTGAGAGGAGGAGGAGGAGGAGGAGGAGGAAGAGGAGGAGGAGAGGTAGTGAAAAGGAGTTTGTCAGACATTATCGAATTCTTTGATGAAATACCTTTTGAGAGAGAGAGAGAGAGAGAGAGAGAGAGAGAGAGAGAGAGAGGAGAAAGAGAGAAAAGAGAGAGAGAGAAAGAGAGAGAGAATATTTCGTCACAGACTGAGCTACTTTACACCTTTTTTAGACAGGTAATTGGCTCTTGAGGGACGCAGGTGGACTCCGAAAAGCAGGACTAGAACCTCACTTGACCTTGAAACAGAGAGAGAGAGAGAGAGAGAGAGAGAGAGAGAGAGAGAGAGGAGAGAGAGAGAAGAGAGAGAGAGAGAGAAGAGAGAAGAGAGAGAGAGAGAGGACTAAGGGTGATAATGGCTTCTGGACTTTAGATTCGGGTAAATTTATAATCTTTTTTTGACTTGAATGATGAGAGGAGGAGGAGGGAGGAGGAGGAGGAGGAGGAGTGAGGAGGAGGAGGAGGAGGAGGAGGAGGAGGAGGAGGAGGAGGAGGAGGAGGAGGGAGGAGGAGGAGGAGGAGAGAGGGAGCAGATGGTTAACATATACACATCTGTACCTGAGGATCAATTAGGAGATAGCACACCTGTCCTCCTTAGGACTCAGGTGTGTGTGTGAAGGACGTAATATTATTTTTTATCTCGGAAGGAAGGAAGGAAGGAAGGAAGGAAGGAAGGAAGGAAGGCTTAGGTGCGTTAAGATTAGCGTGGGAATCAGTCAGGCGTGTGTGCTAATGACTGACTGACTGACTGACTGAATGGCTGACAAAACGAGCTGATAATGTCTGAACATATATTTTTTTCTCTGTCTCTTATATTTTCTTCTCTGTCTCTCCGTGCTTCTGTCAGTATGTATGTGTGTGTGTGTGTATGTATGTATGTACGTAATACCTAAATCAGTATGTTAGTCCACGGTTCGCTATAATCATCATCTCCTTCTTAGTCTGTCTGTCTATCTGTCTGTCTGTCTGTGTGTCTGTTCCTCTTCAGTGTCTCCCTTAAGAGGACAGCTAGATACCGCCGCCTTGCACTGTCCTTTCTAATGACGCTTCCATTGCATTTATTTATCTACCTCCAGCCAGCCTTTTTCCATGTTAATATAAAGCATGTTGGGCTATATTTGGCGCGCCGTAACCCCCGCCCCAGTTTGTTGAGCCCCGCGGCGCCCTGAAACCTTATTTAGAAAAGAACTGAATGTAGAGGAGAGGGAAGAAGAATGAGAGAGAGAGAGAGAGGAGAGAGAGAGAGAGAGAGAGGAGAGAGAGAGAGAGAGAGAGAGAGAGAGAGAGAGAGAGAGAAAGAGAAAGAGAGAGAGAGAGAGGCTGTTAGGTCGATATCCTCTCAGTTAGAATGGGATGAGATAATTCACTTTTGAGGGAAGAAAAAATGAGTAGAAGTGAGCGAGCGACGGGAAGAAAGTGGCGTGGAGTGAGGGAGGAGGAGGAGGGAGGAGGAGAAGGAGGAGAAGGAGGGAGAAGGAGGAGGAGGAGGAGGAGGAGGAGGAGGAGGAGGAGGAGGAGGAGGAGGAGGAGTGGAGAAGAAAGAGGTGTTAGGAATACATCAGAAGCCACAAAGAAGGAAAGTGGAAGAGGAGGAAGAGGAGGAGGTAATGTGTCTGACATCAAGAAAAGTAAAAGAAAGATATACTTTTTACTTATAAAATCGCATAAAAAAAATCCTAATCCATTTTTTTATACTTTTTTATCAATAAACACCAAAATTTTTCTCTTCTTATATGACTAGAAAAAATATAAAATCAAAATCCATATTATCAAACTTTATACATAGTTTT
>JAXIVD010008665.1:7500-10000 GCA_036785275.1 Cancer borealis | reverse complement strand
TAGTGAATTACAAAGGCAGGACATGACACCTCGGGGGATCATTGAACCTAAACGGAGCGGCTCCTGCCAGACGCCTCAAGCTGATCAGACGCCTCACCGCGACCTTAAACCGTTTAATAGAGAATGACAAGAGTGTGTTACTGTAGCTATCATGATTCTACCACTACGATCACCACCACTTTTTATCCACTTTTAATCCACTTTTCATCTGTTGGGGAGTCTCAGGGTTCAAAGTCGCTATCCGAAGCTAGACAGGTGATTCAGGTGAGGGGACTAATGATTCTACCTGACGAAGGGGGGACGGGGGGGAGGTATAAGGGCCTCGCTGGTGGGACTGACACGCCATCCATCATCCACCTGAGTTAGCTTAGAGGTGGATGAGGGAGGGAGGGAGGAGGGGAAGGAGGAGGGAGGGAGGGTGAAGACACAAGCAGGCAGAGTTCCGTCGTATGTTTGTATGTAAATTCGTGTGTTTCGTCGTGATTCCTAAATAGAATACTTACATAGTTATATTTATCCTGACACACACACACACACACACACACACACACACACACACACACACACACACACACACACACACGCACACGTACAGGTCCTTTGCGTTCACCCCGACACGCGCGCGACACTGAACCAATGAATAAATGGAAAATAAACTAGCTACTGACTCCACTATGGCGGCCACGTTGCCTTACGCGGAAGAATAAACGGCCAGTCATGAATTATGTAGTACTGCCTCGGCGCCACTCTGTCCTGTGTAATACCAAGCAACGAGGAGCTAAAATATCACGGTTATTGCAGGAAAAACAGGAAAACTCACACAGGAAAACCGGAAAACTAGAAAACTTCATAGGAATTTCCACCTCGCAGGATTAGTGACTGACCAGGGCGCTACGTGTGTGTGTGTGTGTGTGTGTGTGTGTGTATCTGTGTGTGTGAGTGAGTGTGTGTGTGTGTGTGTGTGTGTGTGTGAGGCAGCATGAGTGTGTGCGCGAGACGGAAATATTTCAGTGAAGTGAATAATTATCCTTGAAAAATATATGCGTTGAGGCTCGCCATTACCTGTGTGTGTGAGGCAAGGGATGAGGAGTAGGTGTTGGAGGTGACACTAGGTGGAGGTTGAGGGCACCCCCTTCACCCCCCTTCACGCCCCCTTCACCCCCGTCAAGCTCCTCACGGTTAATCCTCACCATGGAAAGACGTAATTCCCGAATCTTGCGTTGGCGTCGGGCCGTCGGGAAGGTCTTGAGGAACATTGACGACGGTGAGATAAGACCACACTCAGAGGATGACCTTGAGAGGGGTAAGTAATGATCTACACGTGTCCTCCTCCTTCCTCCATTGTCCTCCTCTTTCCTCCTACTGTCCTCCTCCTTCCTCCATTGTCCTCCCACTGTCCTCCTTCCTCCATTGTCCTCCTACTGTCCTCCTCCATCCTCCATGACCTTACTATAATTCTTAATCTTTTCCTGTGTTTATTAATCTCTCCGTTAATCCTGAATTTTGAGTTTTTTTTTGTTTTTTGTCAATGGTCATGAGGGAAGAAGAGGCGAGTTTGGATTTGTCTTGTTTTCCTTCCTGGGACTTGTACTGAACGTGTTGAAGGAAGGGAAGGTCACAGGGGGGGGGGGTAAGGAAGGGAGGAGGTTGTAGTTGTTGCTTAAAGGTCACGTAGTCGTTAGAGAATCAAGGTCGTTATGCTGTGAGGGTTGTTATGGCCTTGTGTGTGTGTGTGTGTGTGTGTGTGTGTGTGTGTGTGTGTGTGCGTTTATGAATTAGTTTTATGTAATACGTTTTCTATATATTAAAGTTTATAAGCCTCCATTTGAAGAAAAAAAAACCTACCATACAATATTTTTAAATTTAACGTTTTGTAAATATTATAAAACGGAAAATTCTGCCCCCCAAAAAAAAGATAGAGAGGAAGGAAAAAAAAAAAAGGAAAAAAGAAAGAAAATGCTTCATAGTTTAATATCTTTTTACGAGATAGAAAGGATTTGTGTCTGGGAATTTTCCTGTCCGGGCCCACGAAAGCTTCTGGTATTAGTGCATGTATGTATGTGTGTGTGTGTGTGTGTGTGTGTGTGTGTGTGTGTGTGTGTGTGTGTGTGTGTGTGTGTGTGTGTGTGTGTGTGTGTATATGTGTGTGTGTGGAGGCGGTGGCGAGGTCGGTCTGATGTACTTGCCATGTGCGCCTCCTCCTCCTCCTCCTCCTCCTCCTCCTCCTCCTCCTCCTCCTCCTCCTCCTCCTCCTCCTCCTCCTCCTCCTCCTCTTCTTCCTCCTTGGCTTAGTTTCATTACTCTTGATCTTACTGACTTTCCTCTTATGTGTTCGTTTGTATCTTTCCTTGTTTCCCTCTTATAGGTGTGTCATTTACCTGTTTTTAAGGTCATTTGGTACACAAGACATTTCATCACCAGGTTAGTACTCGAACCATTTCATCATCAAGTCATTTCATGCCCAAACTACTTAAACCATGACATGTTCACACACACACAC
>JAXIVD010008665.1:0-2500 GCA_036785275.1 Cancer borealis | reverse complement strand
AACGTGTGTGTGTGTGTGTGTGTGTGTGTGTGTGTGTGTGTGTGTGGTAATGTGAAGGTTTAATATTATCTTGTTATTACATGAACAGTATTTAAGTCTTTGTAATGTATAAGGTTAAAAGTAATGTATTGTATGTTATTAAGGAAAAAATTGAGGAAACTCTTAGATATATTTGACATAATTTGAATACGTATTATTTATGAATGGTGTTATGTATGTATGTATGTATGTATGTATGTATGTATGTATGTATGTATGTATGTGTATGTGTGTGTATGTGTGTATGTGTGTCCTTATTTCCATCATGATTCCCTTTAAGTGTTTCCACGTGGTGACCTAAATCTGTCTTGATGGCTGGGAGGAGGAGAGGAAGAAGAGAGGAGGAGGAGGAGGGGGAGGAGGAGGTATCTAAGCAGCATCAGCATCCGTGTAAGGGGTAAGGGGAGGGGAGGAGGGGGGGAGGGGCCACCTAACAGCCTGGTCCTAGTGGATATTGGTCTTATAAATAGAAGCTTGGCATTTTCCCTGACCTTGGAGGCTGTGGGGGGGGGGGGCAGGTCACCCCCTTCCCCTCCCCCTCATCCCCTTCCCCTCCTCCCCCTCCCTCCCCCTCCTTCCCCCTTCCATGCCTTCCCAATCCTTCCCTTCCATTCCTTCCCTTCCCTTACTCTTCCTTTTTCAAGCTCCCTCTTCCTCCCCTTCCCTCCTTCTGCCTCCTGCTTAAATATATATATAAAGGAAGAATCGAAATAATTGTAGAAATGATTTGTTACTTTTATTTTCCTTGTGAAAGTTGAAATATATTCTTATTTCTCTCTCTCTCTGTTTTTTTTTTTTTTTTTTTTTTTTTTTTTTTATGTTCGCGTGCAGAGAATGTCGTCTTTTTCGTTGATAGATAATTATTACGAAGCACAATTTTTGGAAGAAAGTTGAAACGTGGAACATTTTATTATTATTTTACTTAATTATTGTTATTTTATTGAATTTTTTGTGTCATTTTTCGCCTCTCCACTGTGTCCTTCTCTCCAACCTTCACCCCCCTTCCCCTTCACCCCTTTCACCCCCTTCCCTCCCTTCCCCCTTCCAGGCTCACCTCCATCCCCTCAACATAACTGTTCTCGTCTTGCATAACAGTTCACATTCCAGTCTTACAGTTTTCCAGCCGATGAAAATAAAAACAGATTCCCCTCAACCTCGCCAAAAACACACCATACAAGGTTATCATTGCACTAAGCTGAGTTGAGGTTCACAATACTAACCTAACCTCACCTAACCTAACCTCCTTCCTTCCTTGTTGCAGAGGGCGTGGCCGGGAGCGGTGGGGAGGGCCCTGGAGGCGCCGCCCCTGCTGGCGGAGGATCCTCCCCCGTCACCAAACGCAAGGGCTTCTCCAGGTGAGTAGATGACCGATGTTATCTGTATACTCTCTCTCATTAAGTATACTTCTTGCACTCCCACTTTTGTCCCTCCACTTATATTTTTTTTAGTCAACCAAGAATTGTTTTTCTACCAATATTATGAATCAACTAATATTTATAATCTACCACTATTTTTAATCTACCAATATTCCTGTAAGTATTAGAAGGCACTAGGTATTCTTAGGTGGTTTTTTTTTCCCATATAGAAGCAAAGGAAAGGCTAAAAGTTATGTTATATAGCTACTGTACCAGATAATTAAACTTAGTACTGACGGGGACGTGTTACCTTACCTTACCTTACCTTACCTTACCTTACCTTACCTTACCTTACCTTACCTTACTTTACCTTACCTTACCTTACCTTACCTTACCTTACCTTACCTTACCTACCTTATCTTACCTTACCTTACCTTACCTTACCTTACCTTACCTTACCTAACCAAATCAAACCAAACCAAACCAAACCAAACCCTTACATTATCTTTCCATCTCTTAACACCTATTTACAAACCTCCCGTAGAGCCCTTTTCCCTTCCCTTAACACTCAATCAGCTCCCTATCCCTTCCTCCCCTTCCTCCCCTTCCTCCCCTTTATTCCCTTGGTAGTCAGTGTCGATGCCGGACCCTCAGCCTCCTCAGGGGAGTTATATGAGCCACAGAGACGGAGGGAAGGGAAGGGAAGGAGGGAAGGAAGGGAGGGAGGGAAGGATGGATACTCCGCAGGGGATCTTGGCTCGTTTAGGTGAGAGGTTGATCACAGTTAGCGCCAATATGTGAGAGGTTAAGGAGGAGGAAGAAGAAGAAGAAGAAGAGGAAGAGGAGGAGGAAAAGGAGGAAGAGGAGGAGGGTTGGATGGATAGATACTTAACTTGATCTTGGATATTTCAAGGTCATATCAGCTACGTCAAGGCCTCTGAAGAGACACTGTATTAAAGTCACAGTTAATAGGTCAAATTAGGTCACTGTAGAGGGTCACAAAGGGATGCTGGGAGGCTGAAGATGAGATGCTGCTATATAAATGGTGTCAGAGGAGGAGGAGGAGCAGGAGGAGAGGAGGAGGGAGGAGGAGGGAGGAGGAGGAG
>JAXIVD010008664.1:15000-16997 GCA_036785275.1 Cancer borealis | reverse complement strand
AATGACAGCACATGACGGTGTTAGGTGGCAGTATAATAGCGACGTAATAGCATTGTAATTGTTACGGTTACGAATCATCCACAAGGAAAATGAAATAAATAATAGTTGAGATACAGCCAATACTCAGCGCCTGAAGTTTAGCACACCGTAATTGGCACGCCCTACAAATGCTCGTATATATGTATGTATGTATGTATGTATGTATGTATGTGAAGGGTGGCCTGTCGGAGGGGGAGATAGGAAGGTGACTGACTGACTAATAGGAGGACGTGGACAGACAGAGAGCCAGGTCCGGGAAGGTGATGGTGAGCTGTGATAGGCCGGTGAAGGTGTCACGTGATAGTGCGGTGATGGAGGGGACCGAGGGACATGATGAGATGATAATGGTGATAGATAGATAGAGTCATAGAGGTGAGTGATGAGAGTGGTGACTACAAACACTAATGGTTCGGACGATTGATGTAATTCTGATTGTATGATGATGATGATGGTGATGATGATGATGATGACAATGATGATATAAATGACTCCAGTGACGGTGACTATGCAGGAAGCCGTAATCAACTAGGCTGATTCACCATATCATTCATCGAATTAAAAAGGCATTACTCGTCAGTTCCAGCCATGAAGAAATTTAATGAGATCTATACTGTCTCATTGACGAAAAACAACTCAGCATATCACGGGGAAAATACGCTGGAAACAATAATTCTGCACATATAAGCAAACACACACACATACACACACACACATACACGCACACGCACACGCACACACACACACACACACACACACACACACACACACACACACACACACACACACACACACATACATACATACACACACACATGCACACACACACGCTAAATGGAGTAGATTACTATAACGGAACATCAGGATGAATCGGCTTCAATTAATTGCTGAATTATTAAAGGAGAGAGAGAGGGTAGGTGATGAAAACAACTACTACGCTGACACGGGGAAGCCACTCGCTCCATTATGGCCGAAAATTGAGTCATCTTGGCAGTGAAAGCTTTGAGCCGCGAAACTAAATCTTGTTTCGAGTGCTTTACAGGCATATTGGGAATTAAGTCTAGGAAATCACTGCCACTCTTCCACTCAGAGAGGAAAGACCATCAGCCAAGCGAGAAAATTTGGCGAGAAATGGGACGAAGCAAGAAGGAAGAGATACACGTGTTTCTTATACAAGTCCCGCGAGGCTCCTGCGAGGCTGACGAGTTATGAAAGCTGATGGGAGGCATGAGCAGCAGGCAGCAGCTTTACGAATCGTCGCCAGGGGGACTGGAAAGATGGACACGAATGAAAGTGCTGAAAAGATATACGTAAGCTGCAAAAAAAGGTTCAAAAATTTTTTCTTTTCTGTTTCTGCTGGAGTCATCTCAAAGGATCCAGCATTGACTTCACTTCTTTCTTAGGGTTATAATGCAATACAGGCTTAACGCTCATCTTAGATCAGAGAAATTTTTTTTTGTTCTTTAATAGTCACCGCCTGTGTCTCGTCTCATTTATCAGCGGCGGGAAGTAAAGGAAGTCTTTGAAATTAACTTCGCTTCAGATCACAGCTGGAAGTCCTCCCCGCCGGGCAAAGGGCAACCAATAAGGTTGATAGCCAGTGCAACCTTGAAATTAAAGGTGACTGATGGTTTGGGTCACCTCATCTCGCTGCCCCACGCCGTCACGCTCCTCTCCTTACAAATTAATGTCAAGATAGAGTGAGGTAAAAAGGATAATTTACACCACTTTACAAGGACGCTAGCCATGCCAAGCTAAGAAATTAATAAACTATGGAACTAATTTAGGAGTTAATAAGCAATGCTATGTGACAGAAAATTATGAACAAAAAAAGTCATCAAGCGGAGGATGAAAAGGAATGCCAGGAACCTAGGTAAGAAACTACAGCTTCCTGATGACCAAACTTCAAAGTATCTGAGGTTTTCTTGTGGTGGTAGCGTGATGTTTTCATCCCAGCAGCC